>JAFEMH010000038.1:1177500-1335869 GCA_022495995.1 Adenophora triphylla var. japonica | reverse complement strand
GTTAGTTGAATGTTGAACAACTGCAAGGAAACCAATATTGTCGAGAAGAAACCCGACCAAGTGCGATGTGTTAACAAGGGAAGGGGTTTCAAGGGTAAGGAAAAAGCAAAGGTTGCTAATCCTAAGGCAAAAGTTGCCAAACCCAAAGAGGCTTCCAAGCCTAAAGAGGCTAAGCCCAAGTCCCCGAAGGACGCGATCTGCTTCCATTGCAATGAGATTGGACATTGGAGGAGAAAGCTAGCGCAAAATACAAGGAAGACAGCGAAGAAAGAAAGTGCGAAAGTTGGAGTTGCTTCTCGACTCTCGGTATCTTTGTTATAGATATATTTCCTATCTACTTCTAGTTCTTGGGTATTGTATAATGTGGATGTGGAACCTGTCACATTTGTTTAAATGTGCGAGGGTCTAAGAAACGTAAGAAGGATGCTTAAGGAAGAGTGAAGTGGACCCTACGATGTGAGAAAATGGAGCAAGAGTTGCTTTGCATTAGCCGTAGGAACTTAAGTGAGGAGTTACTTTACCTAGTGGACTAATACTTTGTTTTGAACAATTGTTATTACGTTCCGGCTTTAAGTAGGAATATTATTTCGATTTCATGTGGATAATGAAGGTTTTAATTTTCTTATATGTGATAAAGAAATTTTCCATTTACAAGAGTGATATGCATTAACAGATTGTGCTTCTTTGTTTCATTCAATGGCCTTTATATTCTTGATGTTTGAAAATCGTGATAATGATGTCTATAACATTAACAAGAGATCCTAAACCCAAATGATGTAAACCACACTTAGCTTCGCATGGCATTATCGTCTTGCGCCATATAAACGAGAAACGCATTTCTAAACTCCACAAAGATGGATTTTAGACTCATATGATTATGAATCTTATGAGACATGCGTATCTTGTTTACTCCGGGCCAAGATGACCAAGGACCCATTTACCAAAACCGGTGAAAGGGCGGGCGACTTATTAGGACTCAAAATACATTACCGATGTATGTGGGCACATGTAGTAAGCGATGCTAGGGGAGGATTTCGGTACTTCATAACATTCAACGATGATTACATAGTATTGGAATTTGAATATGTTTATCTAATGAAACATAAGAAAGTGAATCATTTGAGATATTTTGAATATTTCAAAATGAGGTGCAAAACCAACTCCCTGGCAAAACTATTAAAGTACTTCGATCCGAGTCGAGGTGGCGAATATTTGAGCCAAGGAATTCCTGACAAATCATCTTAAGAGTTGTGGAATCGCTTCTCGAGAGAACTCTCTCCACCCTAGAACACCGCCCACAATGGAATGGGTGTGGTTACGAAAGGAGGAATAGAACTTTGTTGGGCATGGTTCGATTCTATGATGAGTCAAGTTGAGCTTTCTTTATCCTTTTGGGGACATGCGCTAGAAAGCTGCTTCGCTTTCACTATAAACCGTAGAGTTCCCTACCAAATCGGTTCAAAAGACCCCATATGTAGATGTGGCATGGAAGAAAACCTAGTGTTTCAGTTTCCTTTTCATGCATAAGATTTTGGGGTTGCGATGCATATGTCAAGAAGTTAACTTCTCGACAAACTAGCACCTAAATCCGACAAATCTGTGTTTTCGATGGGTTATCCTAAGGAAACCAAAGGATACTATTTCTACAACCGAAACTTGAGAACAAAGTGTTTGTTGCTCGAAATGGTACTTTCTTAGAAAAGGAGTTTCTTCGCAAAGCAACCGAGTGGGAGTAAAATAGATCTCGAAGAAATTCGAGAACCCAAAAACAACATTGAACGATGGTAGGAAGCGAACCAAGTTCACAAGTAGTTGTGGAACCGGTTCAAGATGCACAAGTTCTTCGCCGAGGTGGTAGGTCACGATCCGAACCCGAGAGATAAGGATTTCTCGTTACGGAAAGTGATGAAGTGGAGTTAATCGAAAATGATGAACCTACTTGCTATCGAAGGCGATGTCATCGCTCCCAGATTCGGAAAAATGGCAAGAGGCCATGAAGTCCGAATTACAATCCATGGTGATAATCAAGTTTGGAACTTGATTGATCCACAGAAGGTGTAAAAACTATAGGGTGCAAATGGGTATTCAAGAAGAAGACCTACATGGATGGGAAGGTGCACACCTATAAGGCTAGGCTTGTAGCTAAGGGATATAGGCAGATTCATGGCATAGACTATGATGAAACCTTTTCGCCTGTAGCTATGCTTAAGTCTATTAGAATTTTAATTGCCATAGCCGCATATTATGACTATGAAATATGGCAAATGGATGTCAAAAGCGGCTTTCCTAAATAGGAAGTTACTTGAGAATGTATATATGATACAACACGAAGGTTTTGTTAGTCCGAGAAAATTCTAATAATGTGTGTAAGTTGCGAGAAATCCATTTATGGATTGAAGCAAGCTTCTAGGAGTTGGAATCTACGTTTTGATGAAGCAATCAAGGAGTTTGGCTTTATCAAGAAGCGAAGATGAACCTTATGTATACAAGAAAATTAGTGGGAGCGTAGCACTATTTTTGGTGTTGTATGTCGACGATATCTTACTCATTGAAAATGACACTCTGCACTCTGGTGTCAAGTCTTGGTCTGGGAAAGTGCTTTTCGATGAAATATATGGCGAAGCTGCATATATCCCTTCGTATCAAGATCTATAGAGATAGATCCAAGAGGATGATTGGATTAAGTCAAAGTACTTACATTGACAAGGTCCTTAGAAGATTCGAATGGAAAATTCTAAAAGGAAACTTGCCAATGTTACATGGTATATCTCTTAGCAAGAATCAAAGTCTAAGACTAATGATAAAAGCGAAAGAGAATGAATGGTATTCCATATACTTCATCAATTGGGTCTATCATGTATGCTTATGTTATGTACTCTTAGAACCCGATGTCTCGTGTCTTTCTAACGCGTAGTAAAGGTACCAATCGGATCCGGAGAACCCGCATTGGATAGCGAGTCAAGAATATCCTCAAGTACTTGCTTGTGAAGAACTAAGGATGTATTCTTGGTCTTTGGAGGAATGGAAGAAGATCTTGTAGTTAAAGGCTACACGGATGCTAGCTTCGAATCGACAAGGATGATTTCGAGATCGCGATCGGATTTTTGTTTTACGCTTAATGGAGACAGCTGTGAGTTGGAAAAGTTCCAAGCAAAGTACCGTCGGCGATTCTACAACCGAAGGCGAGTACATAGGCGGCATGCGATGCAACTAAGGAAGCCTTTTGGATCAAAAAGTTCATTAGTGATTTGGAAGTCGTTCGAGAAGCATCGGGAAGATCACTATTGAACTTTCTTTGTGACAACTTGATATGGTGCCATTGAACAAGCAAAGGAACCAAGGTCACACCGAGAGATCCAAACATATACTTAAGCGTTTCCACATTATCAAGAAAGATATGTGAAAAGGGAAGACGTAAAGATATGCGAGTAGACACTTATGACAACGTGGCGGACCACATTAACTAAGTCTCTCCCGCAAGCTAAGCATGATGGTCATGTTAGGTCCATGGGTATTCGATACATGGGAGATTGGGCCTAGTTAGGGAGTGAGCACGGATCGGGTTTGGATCGGTTTAGGATAAAACCGACACCAAACCAATAACTATCGGTTTTGTGTAAATCGAAACCAATAACTTCGGTTTCTTAATGGTTCGGTGTTATCGGTTTCGGTGTGATATCGGTTTGGTTCGGTGTCTTAATGAATTGTTGGAAAAAAAAAATCAGAAACAGAAAGCATTTGTTCCTACAAATATTCAAAAACAGAAAGCAGAAACAAGAATGAAGCGTCACTGAAAATATTTTGTTCTTTTCATATAGTGAAGCAGTTTTGCTTCATAGTAGATTACAAACAACACCTCGATTGGAAGATTTGAAACTTTAAGCTTCGGAGCAGAGTACTTGTGTTTTTGGTAATATGACAAGTTCTAGGAAAGGCTTTATTTTGTAAAACAAAGATAATTAAGAAAGTCTATGATGGGCACAATAAGAGGGAAATTCATCCATGCTACTAGAACTTGTTTGGGAAACCATCCCTAGCTAGAATTCAAGAAAGTTCAATTTCATGAGAAGGCTTGTACCATCTAACTCAAGGACTAACTCGTGAAAAAAAATACTACTTTCAAGCTACAGAGAGATAAGCATATAGTTAAGTCAAGGCAGATCAATTAACCAACAACGATGAATCATGTCATCATGCCAGTAAGGCATACGAGGTGCTCAATGATATGAGCTCAAGCTCACATAACATGGAATAATCAATAATTACATTAGCATATCCATTTTCAGCTGTGAGCACAAGAGAGAAAAAAGAGGCAAGACCATCTCTTTCAGTCATTTCATCAAATAGTTCAAAAGCATCAAAATATTCAAATCCAACCGCATATAAAATGGGATTTCAACAAATGTATTACGCTCTTAATTACGGAAGGAGATATATGCGACAAAGATTAATTTTTCAGCCCAAAACTAGATTATAGTGAAAAATTAAATTGAAGGAACTAACCTATAAGCGATCCGGAAAAGAAAAGCGAAAATAAAAGGTAGAAAAATAATATATATAGAATAAGATAAAATGACGTAGTTTTGACTATCGGTGTTAACGGTTTCTTATCGGTTTCTAAATTTTTAAAACCTAAACCAAACCGAAAATTTCGGTTTCTAAACTTTTAAAACCTAAACCAAACCAAATGGTTCGGTTTCGATTTTTTCGGATTCGGTTTTTCGGTGTTAATGGTGTTAACGGTTTTTTTTGCTCACCCCTAGGCCTAGTGCAAGTGGGAGACTGTAAGTGTTATGCCCTAGGCCTACGATTGATAAACTTATGTGTTGACATTATTTATTATTATATGAGATGTTCATCATTTGATTATTATATATATTTTGTATATTTGTTTATAATAATCTCCGTCCCTAATTATTAAGAGAATAATTAGTATAATTGTCAATGGTTAATCATATGATGATTATATGCATAGAGATGCACATTGAAATTATGGGTACTTGTTAGAGAACAAGTGACTGGACTTGACCCGCATGAGATTTATGTCATGGTCAAATGTCATAATTAAATCTCATAAGGTTACTTCATTTAGTCCCTAGACCTGAGATTATCATGACCTTACGTATGATAAAAGTCATGTTTGATTTTAGTCAAACGATATCTTAACCCGATATTTATAAAGGCTAATTTTGGCATGATCGAATTCATGATGGGAAGGATAATAAGTCAAGATGGAATTTGTCCCTCGATAAAGAGATGTTTTGCTTGAACCCCTCGATGAGTGATAATGATGAAAGTGTATGGCCGTACCCCAATATGATTGGAATTATCATTATACTCAAGAGTCGAGAAAGCATTGAACAAAGGCAAGTTGACAAGGACCATGACTTGTGTTCAATATAACATCGTTAGACAAAGGGAGAAATGGAAGTGTACCATTGGAAACGTGAACTCTTACGTTACATTATTTGGGTAGACATAATGGCTTGCTAGAGTTCACTTATGTCTTATGAGGGTCGATATGATCGAACTCATTGCCAACATAATGTAATCCTATTGGGTCACACACAACTAGAATGGATTGGTTAAACCATGGGAAGAATGATTGAGAAAAAGCTGTGGTGACTCATTGTATCGCGCGACAGATCAAGTCCACGTGACTCGTCTGGTCGTGCGACACAATAAGTCCACAGAGTTAATTTTGGACTGGTTTCCTAATTCGATTAGGAAACACATATTGATGCTAAAGTAGTATAAATATAACAGTCCATCAGCCCTAAAAGGCTAGCCGAAATTCTCACAAGAAATTCACAAACATATTCTCAATATTATTCCAAGGTTTATAGGATCTAGCAATCTTCAAGAAATTGTTCTTGGATCCATTCGAAGGTGTGGATACCGAAAGAGGGTCTTCGATCGTTCATCGATCAAGGCCTAGAGTTCAAGCAAGTTGAAGAACGAAATTTGTGATTCGAAATCACATAATAAAATCGTTCGATAGCTCAACGGAAAGCGTTCAAGGTTGGTTATATCTATCTCATAGTTTTCAAGTTAATTATATAGAATGTATCCTAGGGCTTCTTGGGTTTTATGTTATTTGATGCTTAATTCCGCTACGCATGGACCCGTAAAACCCAACAGTCCCTAGGTCCTGGCATGATCCTGGCCTGGATGTAATATCGGTCGTCCATCTCTAACGCCGACCAGTCGAGGAGGCCTACCTTGGCAAATTCTGTTAGCCGAGCTATTAAAGCATCGGTCCACTCAGCTCTCAATACAGCCTTAGGCGTGGCAGGAAGCTGCGTGGTAAAGCTGTTAATTCGGGAATACGGGATGGGACGGGACGAAATTATGTTGTCCTACGACGGGAACGGGACAAGACGGGACGGAAGAAAAAAGAACGGGACTAAAATACTCCATCCCATCCCGTCCCATTTGCGGGACGCGGGATCCCGTGGGACAATGTGGGACCCGTTGACTAGGAGGGATAAGCATTGAATAGGCGCCAAGGCCAAGTTAAGTACCGAAAGCCAACTACGAATGATATTGTGAAAATCCTAGAATGTGATAACAAAAAGAAATGGATCATTTTTCTTCCAATATTTATGGTGTATAATACAAGCAAGCATGTTTTAGCAATCCAAGATATATTGTGAGTTAAAAAAATAACCAGGCTTCCGATTTTCCTGAAATGCTTACCTTTGATTGTTTCAACATAGCATCCACTAGCGTTGTCTTTCCATGATCAACATGAGCAACTACAGCTATATTCCTTATGTCAGTTCTCCTCATCAGTACGCTCCTTCTCTCTACAGGCATTAGAGTTAACCAGACATCAGTTTGCTATGGCCAAGGCAAGGCCAAGGCCGGCCAAGTGTGATGTACCCGATTTTTTGAAATCAAACGGAGTCGCCACGCCATTTTTGTTTTAAGGGCCAAAACTTTGAAAAATTCCCGAGATGAGAGATTTGGGTTCGGAGGTCACGTTACACGCCGGGAAGAACGTTGGTGTTCACCCGGAATGCCTCGTAAAACGAGTCTTCCAAGCATTAAAAACCATTTGTGTGTATGTGTGTGTGTGTGTTTTGGCCAAAATAAGTTGAAACTGAAAAGTAAAAATTGGGAAATCTTTATTAGACTTTTAACAAATCCCATGATTTTTGGTGTGATTTTTGGGTTGAGTTTTGGTACTCAAAAGACCTTTTGAAGTTGAAAACCAATTCTGCCAGAATGAAAAGGGCAGTGGACACTTGATTTTAAAATGGGTTTAAGGGCTTTAAAACTTCAAAATATGTGGAAAGTCCGAGAATGAAAGTTGTTCAAAACACCTTAAATAAGGTTTATTTAAAATAACTTTCCCATTTGGAGATGATTTGGTGGACCAAAAACTTCTGGAAATCTCAGATATGAAATCTGGATTTCCAGAGACTGAGGAACTGACTTTTAAAAGAAAATTTGAAAAATGGAGTTTTACTCACGCAAAAAATAAAGTAAAAATATGTCTGGAAATCTCTGGATGTTGGATACAAAAAGTATTTTGTAGTCAACACCAAATTCCAAGTTTCTGTATGTCCAAAAAATTAGACCATGGACAGAGGTCTTAGAGAAAGGCTACTGGACAGCAACTTCCTCTTGAAGAAAAACATGATTTTAAAGGGGGTTTGGCATCCATGCTTGTCCCCATCTCCTTAGGCTTTGATTAGTAGTCACTAGAAATTTTAGTGGTGATCTACTATATCAAGCCATTCTTAGGGTACATTAGGACTTAAGCATTTCATTTGCTTGGGAAGGGGAATTTTATCCTTTGAAATCAAGATTTGATGTATGAAAATGATTTTTAGGGTTTTGAAAATGTGTTTGCAAGTAAGTAAAAACACTGTGAAAGTAATGTTGATCCTTGTAGAGGATCATCCATGGAGATGAACTTCCATGGTGATCCTCTTGGATCTAAAGCAAGAAATGAACAAATTACATCTTCAAAGTTTGAGATACATGCATGTATGAAAGAGATTTAGGGTTGGGAGAAGGAGGTTATACCTATCTTCTTTTGATTTTTGTATTTGAATGGATTCAAGGCTTGAATGTGTTTAGGGTTTGAATGTGTTTAGGGTTTGAATGTGTTTAGGGCTTGTGATTAGAGTTAAGTCCTCTATGTTTTCTTTCTAATCATCCTCTTAAGGGGTGATTGATGCTTGGGCTTGTGTATGAATGGGTCTGATTTGAGAGTATTTGGAGTGAGTGGGATTTGGGAAAGATTCAAGAGAAAATGGTGGCAATCTAAGGATTCCCACTGTTTTCTCTCTATTTTTCGCCAGAGTGGCATTCTTGTGTAGTGACTGTGTTGTGTAAACCGGCAGGAGAGGTTCAATTTATAGGTACTTTGCGAGGAGCAAAAAGGATCCGCGTGGATCTCGTGCGTAGCATGCCTGGTTCATTAAATCTTTTGCTCCGGGAAGAATATTATTCAAAGCCGTTTGTGTTTTTCGGCTTCTTGCCAATTCGGTTTTTACAATTCTTTTACTTTTTGAGATTCTTTTCTTGGTTTATCTTTAAATGGCAATGCCTAATCTACCCTTGCTTTGTTAGAAAAGTTAGGCATTGTTAAAAATGTTAGGAATGTTAAGACTTTCGTTAATTTTCTAACGAAAATACTAACAACTCAAATTGGAGCACTTACAGTAGCCCCTGGCGACGGCGCTTTCGAAGGAAGCGGGGTCGTCGATAAGAGTAAGGCTCCATATTGTGACGAGTGATCAAGTGATCGAGTGGGTGAACCTAGCGATAGGCTACCTACGTATCCTTAAGAGGAATCAAAGCCGCCGTAGTTCGGGTTTTTCGACTATCTTGATCGTCGACCCTAGCGTGGCTTGTTTTAGGATGTCAACTTGTGGCGAGTTTCGTGCGCGGTTCTTTCTTGAAAGAAACTTCTATTGGGGATAAGAGATGACCATTTTGGTTCGATGGTGACTGGAGTTGTGTATCCGCTCTATGTTGGGGATAGGAATGACCATTTTTGGTCACGATGATTGAACCTAACAATAGGCTACCTACGTATCACTTAAGAGGAATCAAGCCATTCGTAGTTCGGGTCTTTGAACTATCTTCGAGACGTAGACCCTAGTGTGTGTTTTAGGGTGTCAACCTAAGATTTGACTACTTTTGGAAGTCGCCACAAGATTTGACTATTTTGGGAAGGGGCCTACATGATTTGACTATTTTGGGAAGTCACCCTTTTATGATTTGACTATTTTAGGGAAGTCTTCTATGATTTGACTATTTTTGGGAAGTCTCCCTATGATTTGACTATTTTGGGAAGTCGCCACGAGATTGATGTTGTTGGGGGAGTGATTGCGATTTATCGAACTTTCCTAGTGTTGTGTGTGATAGCGTTTTAGGTGCCTCGAACCTTAATGATGGCGTCTTAGGTGCCCAGCGAACCTTGATGATGGCGTCCTTAGGTGCCTCGGAGCCTTGATGATGGCGTCTTAGGGTGCCTCGAACCTTGATGATGGCGTCTTGGGTGCCTCGAGCCTTGATGATATGGCGTCTTAGGTGCCTCGAACCTTGGTGATGGCGTGATCTTAGGTGCCTCGAAGCCTTGATGATGGCCGTCTTAGGTGCCTCGAACCTTGGGTGTGATGGCGTCTTAGGTGCCTCGAACCTTGATGATGGCGTGCTTAGGTGCCTCGAACCTTGGTGGGTGATCGGTTTGGAGGTATCAACTTGTTTTGAAAGCTTGATTTCCTTCGATGTTCGTATCCTTTATCAGTTGGGGACGCACCCGAGGCAGACTTACGAGTAGTCGATCTTTTGGTGAACTTCCACTTGAAGGAGATCTGGTCTTACGTTTCTTCTGTCGCTGAGGAGTGAAGAGACGGAATTCCGATTGGCTTTTTAAATCGGTGATGAACCTAAGGTTGAGGAGTTTAGTTCTATTGTATGAACCTAAATGAGGGAGCTGAGTTCTATTGTATGAAGTATGAACAGAGGGCTCGCCCTAAAGGCATGAACCTAAATCAGGTAGAGAGACTATTTTCCTGAGGAAGCATTCTCGCGAGGGAAGATTAGAGCTTACGATGATTATCGGGGAAAAGGGTGGCCAGGTGTTGGTCAATTGGCGAAATTTGCACCCCCATGGTAGAGTGCCTACGTATCCCAGAGTGGGAATCAAGCTTCGGACGTAGTTCGAGGAAATCTACTCGGCAGACAGCTTAGGAACAGCTGTCTGGATCTGGGCCTTTTGATAATCTCGGAGGCATCTGCCACCTTAAGGAGCTAAAGCTTAGTAGCGTCTATATTTGCGTGTGATAGAGATAGCGTTTAAAGCTATGGGTAATGCATGCAACATTTGTGAAGATGTATGCATATTTTTGAAAGATATGTTGAGGGACTAACGTACGCTTTGCTTTGTGCTTACAGCGTAGAGGTTAAGCAAGTCGCGGGTGTGTGGTAGTTGATAGTGTTGAGAGTCTTGATGTATCCTGATGCGAGATGTTGAAACATTTGGGTGGGCGCGAGGTACCACCTCAGACCGATTGGCATTTGAAAACTTGGCGTCCCCGACCTACTAGCCTTTTTGAGAACTTGGTGTCTACGATCGGTAGTGTATTTGAGAACTTGGCGTCCACGACCCATTCAAAGCATTTGAGAACATGGCGTCCACTCGACCGGATTTGCATTTGAGAGAACTTGGCGTCTCTCGACCGACGTTTGTATTTGAGAACTTGGCGTGGCCCCTGGCCCATTTTGCATTTGAAGAACTTGGCGTCCTCGACCGATTTGCATTTGGAGAACTTAGGCGTCCACACAGCCGAGATTGCATATTGAGAACTTGGCGTCTCACGGCCGATTTGCATTTGAGGAACTTAGGCGTCTCCCCGAACCGGATATTTTGAGAACACGTCACGGCCGGTGCATTTGAGACTTGAAGCGTCCACGGCGACGAACATTTGTATTTGAGAACTTGGCGTCTCACCGAATTGCATTTGATAACTTGGCGTCTCCGATTGCCGTGTATTTCACTTGGAGGCGGTCGTCTACTTCATAGATTTGCGATGTGTTGGGGTCTTGGGAGCCCCGTCGTCTAATGGATGTTAGGGGGTTACCGGGCTCGTCTTTGCCGAAGAAGCTATAGATATGGGGACTATCTCTTTTTCCAAACTGATCTTTGCCGTGGTGTCGTTCTCATCATTTGTGGACATTGGAGGTCGCCTTTAACGCGGGGAGATGTCGGAATGTGTGTCTTCACGGACTCTGATGCACCTTTGTAGATGTACGCCTAGCGAGGTGGAAAGTTGTCCTAATGTGTACCGAGGCCAAAATGGTGCGGGATTGAGGTGTACGAGATCGGCGGTGATGTCGACTTTTAGGTGTCCGAGAGCACAGGCCGACGTGGCTTGAGGGTTTTTAGAACCAAGCAGAGGGTGTTGAAGCTTGAGGTATCGGTCATTTGGGTAGTTCCGTTGGGAAGTCATTAAATTCAGCCGGTGGGAGACCATCCTCGCGGCTGCGGAGAGAGGCTTCGGGTAGTGATGGAAAACTGGTCTTTCGTGCTTGAATTTCTACATTTGTTAGTAGAGGGACAAATGCACATATGACATTCATGATGATGGATGCATGTATGGAACTAAAATGATTCGCGATCGCTTAGGTTTTTTTTTTTATTATTTTTTTTATTGATTCATGTTTTGCATGCTACATGAGCCCTGGGGAAATTTTTGTGGGGATGTGTGATGATGTGCCATTCGCGGGAAAATTCGATTTTTCTTTTCTTTGAAAACCAAATAAAACCGGAAAACGGAGTCGCCACGCCATTTTTGTTTTAAGGGCCAAAACTTTGAAAAATGCCAGAGATTAGAGATTTGGGTTCGGAGGTCATGTTACACGCCGGGAAGGACGTTAGTGTGCACCCGAAATGCCTCGTAAAACGAGTCTTCCAAGCTGAAAATCATTTGTGTGTGTGTGTGTGTGTTTTGGCAAAAATAAGTTGGAACTCAGAAAAGTAAAAATTGGGAATTCTTTATTAGACTTTGGTCAGATCCCATGATTTTTGGTGTGATTTTTGGGTAGAGTTTTGGTGCTCAAAAGATTTTGGAAGTTGAAGAGCACTTCTGCCAGAATGAAAAAGGCAGTGGACTCTTGATTTTGAAATGGATTTAAGGGCTTCAAAACTTCATAAACTGAGAAAACTCAGAGAATGAAAGTTGTTCCAAACACCTCAAATAAGATTTCTGTGAAAGAATTTTCATTTTGGAGAAGATTTGAGGACTCAAAACCTTCTGGAAATCTCAGATATGAGATCTGGACTCCCAGAGACTGGTGATCTGACCTTCAAAAGAAATTGGGAAAAGGGAGTTTTACTCATGTAAAAAATAAAATAAAAATATTTCTGGAAAGCTCTGAATGTTGGCTACAAAGTGTTTTGTAGTCAACACCAAATTCAAGTTTATCTGTGTCCAAAAATTTAGACCATGGACTGGGGCCTTAGAAAATTGCTACTGGACAGCAACTTCTCAAGAAAGAGAATGTGGTTTTAAAGGGGTTTGGCATCCATGCTTGTCCTCATTTCCCTAGGTTTTTATTAGTGATCACTTGACATTTTAGTGGTGAATCAACTATATCAAACCATCCTTGGGGTACATTAGGACTAAGCATTTCATTTTGCTTGGGAAGGGAATTTTATCCTTTGAAAATGAGATTTGATGTATGAAAATGATTTTTAGGGTTTTGAAAATGTGTTTTCTTTGGAAAAAGTAAGAACATTTTGAAAATAATGTTGATCCTTGTAGAAGATCATCCATGGAGATGAACTTCCATGGTGATCTTCTTGGATCTAAGACAAGAAGATGAATGAACTACATTTTGTAGCTTGAAAATGCATGCATGGATGAGAGATTTAGGGTAAGAAGAGGGAGGTTATACCTATCTTCTTTGTGTTTTGGAGCTTTGGCTTTGAATGTAAGAGTGTTTGAGGCTTTGAATATGATAGTGAGTGAGTGAGATTTGGGAAGATAATCAAGAGAAAAGAGTGACAATTCAAGGGAATTCTCACTATTTTCTCGAAATATTTTCGCCAAGGTGCAGCTGTGGATTATGTTCTCTCTCTCTTTTTTTGAGACTGGAGGGCTTAATTTATAGCCCTCTGAAAATGACAAAGGTATCCGCGCGGATAGGGTTGTCAGCGTGCACTGTTCATTAATTACAGCTTCAGGCTTTGGACACAAGGAATATTTTTCAAAAAAAATCAAATTAACGGCTTTTTGTTCGGCCAGTTTCTATTTTTGGTTTTTGACTATTTCTTTTTACTTTTTGATTCCTTTCCTTGGTTTATCCTTAAATAACAATGCCCACTTTGCCCTTGCTTTGTTAGAAATGTTAGGAATGTTAGGAATTGTTAGGAATGTTATAACTTTCGTTAATTTTCTAACGAAAATGCTAACAAGCTCAAATTGGAGCACTTACAGTAGCGCCTCGGCGACGGCGCTTTCGAAGGAAGCGGGGTCATCGATAAGAGTAAGGCTCCATATTTGGCAGGATGATCAAGTGATCGAGTGGCTGAACCTATTTAATAGGCTACCTACGTATCCTTGAAAGGAATCAAGCGGCCGTAGTTCGGGTCTTTGACCACGGAGATGATGGCGTTTTAGGTGCCTCGGAACGATGAGCGAGTTACACGGTCGGTTCTTTGGAAAGAAACTTCTGTGAGGGATAAAAGATGACCATTTTCGGTCGGACGGTGAGTGAAATTGTATATCCGCTTCTATTTGGGGATATGAAATGACCATTTTTGGTCGATGGCTATCCGCTCTTGGGGATAGGAATGACCATTTTTGATGCAGTGGCTGAACCTAATGATAGGCTACCTACGTATCCTTAAGAGGAATCAAACGATCGTAGTTCGGGATTTTGACCACTGGAGATGATGGCGTTTTAGGTGCCTCAAACCTTGCTGATGATGGCGTTTTAGGTGCCTCGGACCTGATGATGATGGATTTTTAGGTGCCTCGAACCTTGATGATAGCGTTTTAGGTGCCTCGAAACCTTGATGATGGCGTTTTAGGTGCCTCGGACCTTGATTGTGAAATGGCCTTTCGGTGGACTTTGTCTCGCTGCCGAAGGAGAGGGTGACACGTTTTGGTCGAGGCTGGACCTAATGATAGGCTACCTACGTATCCCTAGTGGGAATCAAGCCCTTTCGTAGTTCGAGTTACGCTCGAGAGATTCCGTTGGCTTTTTGGGATTCCGTTGGCCTTTCTTTGAGGAAAAATCGGACGATATTCGGCCTTACGTTTCTTTGCTTAGGAGAATAATTTTGATGAAGATACGGGATTCCGTTATCTTTCTCGGGAAAAATCGGACTTACGTTTCTTGCCGGGGAACTCTTTTAAGAAGGGGGCTAACTTTGGTTAACTTTGGTTAACTACGGTTAACTCTGTTAAGTTGAGGGCCAGACTGCGGAGTCTGAAATTTTAAAGGGCAAAAGGGTCATTTTGACCCTTCTGACCTCTATCCGCGCGGAGAGGGTTGAGAATCGGAATTGGTATTAATGAGGGCGACGCCCTTCCTCTCTTCCCCCGGTAGGGTTTCGCATTTGAACGCAGAAAGAGAGAGAGAAACCGAGGATTTCACCATTTTGGCCAAGAAAGCTTCGAAAATCCTTCATTTTCTTTGATTTTCGAGCAATGAAACACGGGGAAGGCGCTTTTCAAGGCCAAGGACGTGGCCCGGTGGCGGAGAGACGATTGGAGCTCGTCCGAATGAGGAGGCACTATACTCTTTTGCAATCGATCTCGGAGGAGCCCTACCCCGATGCTTGGCAACATTGGGCTTGATCCGAGTCTCGAACGGTATATTTCGAATCTTTTCATTCCCTTTGTTGATTTCTTGCTTGAAATTGAATTTTGGGTGATTTTTGATTTTTTTTTTTGAAAATTCGAATGATTGATGTTCTTGGCTTTGAATCTTGATTTTGATGCTTTGCATGTTGTAATGAGTATATGGGTAACTCAAATGTGCATTTTGCTTGGAAAAAGAATTGGCATTTTCGCCATTTTTTTTGAAATATGAGACTATGATGGACAATTTCCCGAATTTGGGACGGACTTCTTTTGTTGCAATGTAGGATTCTTGCACTTGTTGATATGAATGTGTGCATGCTCCACTTTTTGTAAAGAAGTATGATGATTTTTTTTTGAAAGACGGAACGGATTTTTTTCTCCGTTGAATGAATGTATGCATGTTATTCTATGAAAATGGGACGGAGTTTTTATTTCCGTTGACTCCTTGTGTGAATGTATGAATGTAGGATCTTTTTTTGAAATGACGGATGATATGCATGTTATGAATGCATTTTTTTGAGAGTGTGATTTTCTATGAAAAGTGGACGGATTTTTCGTTTCCCTTTGATTGAATGAATGACTTGAAAGATTGTTTATGTATGCTATTTCATGAAAGATGGGACGGAGTTTTTGCTTCATTTGAATGAATGTATGCATTTTTTTTTTATGAAAAATGGGACGAAGTTTTTGCTTCCGTTGACTCCTTGTATGAATTTTTTTTTTATGTATGAATGAATGTTGATTGGGATTTGGTGAAAAGCTGCTTCTTTTTTGAGAAAAATGGAAATTTGGAGTTCATTGCATGCCGTTATCTTTGCCGAATTTTCTTCAAAACTTTTGTGATGAATGATGCATGTATATGCTTTCTTTTTTTTTTTTTTGTGCAAATGCAAATGCAAAATTTTTTTTTGACATTTTCTCTCCTTTTTTTTTCATTGCAGGGCGGAAATAACTACGTGACGGAGCAGTTGAATAAGATGAAGACTCGAGGATCGGTGGAGTCTGTAGTTGACTGTGGGACCGGCTTCCGAATGCGGGCCGAGGAGCTTTGTCCAGTCCGAGACAGTTGTCGTTGAGACCGGGCTTTGGGAGTTCATTTGAGTGCTTGAGGGGTTGGTTAAGTTCCCTAAGAGCAAGGGCACGATGTTTGCTTTGGCGCGGCATTGGTGGGATGCGACCCACACGTTTCACTTCTTACGGGGCGAGGCTACGGTTACGCCTTCCGACTACGGCTGCGATCACGGGTACGTCCTTCAATGGGCGCGGCATTGAGTGGCGGGACGGCTACGGCGATGTGGACTGCGAGGCTCTTACGGGCTTTACCCTCATTCCCAAAAGGGGATGGGGATGGAGTACGCCGTGGTTTATGGGAAGATTGTGGAGATCATCGGGAGCTACGAGGTGGGGATGAGAGGATAGGCGAGCGGTGCTAGGGCCTTTTTATGGTTTGCTTTCTCGAGCACTCTTTTTGGACACGCCGAGGGACGGCGGTGTTTGCTTTCTTGAGGAGTTTGGAGGATGTGGAGATGGGTGGAGATGTCTCTTGGGGAGAGGCCGAGTGGCGAGCTTTACTTTGCTCTTGATAGATACGGCGGAAGGCTGTGAGCTCCTTATCTTGCTTCGAGTTTGCTCACGGAGGTATAAGCTTTCTTTTTTGCTTTCCCTTTTTCTTGAGCACACACTTTTCTTTTGCCTTTGGATTGATTTGATCTTTACCTTTCGCGGGTATGGGCATTGGAGTTCTTTCACGTCACGATGTGGCGGCTTGGCCGGCGAAGTACGTCGGGCGTATCCGGCCATGCGCTCTGGTCCAAGCATGCCGAGAGAAGATAAGCTCCGGGGCGTACGACTCTCGAGATATGGGGGATTGCCTTTGCCTTTGACGGAGGAGTGAGACGGATGAGGGGATGATATTCTATCCACAGGATCGTTTCGAGGTGGCGCAGTGAAGGGCGCGAGATATGGGCTGTGCGGCGGAGGATTACGAGAGGTCGACTTGCGACGTCTATTATACGGGAGAGAGGGTGACGCGCCGGCATGGCGTGGATCGCCTTTGATGACACCGGTGGAGCCTCCGCCGATATGATGCACCCGAGTGATAGATCTGCGACACTGGGATGATTACCGAGCCGGCGGCACTTCTCGGCATTTGTGGCGATTGAGCCATATCATGTATTTGTCTTGAGGAGGCTGAGGACGCCCCAGGTTGCTGGATAGAGAGGGGTTAGGGGTCCGCGGTACCCTCGGACGGACTTTTCATATGTCGAGGATGGGATCCGATTGAGGTGCGATCCCTCGGCTGAGCGGCTTCCGCGAGCTTACCGGCCTCGTCAGGGTATGAAGGTACGGCTTCTCTTTTCCACCTTTCTTTCTTTTGCTTTTGTCTTTTCTTTTCTTTCCTGTCATCATTTTTCGCTTCAAGCTGTTTCGCGCTTTTGCTTTCGTGCGGTTTTCGGAGGTGGTCGTTGAGAAGGCGACGAAACAAGTGATCGGGGCTAAGAGATTTATCGGGAGGATGGTTGCTTGTGGGGCTCCTCGGGCTAGAGCGAGGCGACCACGGCCGGCGCACATCGGGCGGGAGGCTTCCCCTATTCCTTCGAGAGACTTCTTCGAGACTCCTCTGTCTCCTCTCCTTGATCCTCGCGCGGTACTACCTTCGGACCACGTCATTCTCGGAGATCCTTACGGGCGGGGACACGTCAGCGGCATGGTGGATCTTCTTCGCACGTCCGAGTCCGACGCCTTCACCTTCGGATATGATTTTTCGCGAGATCTTGGCTTGCCCTATCGGAGCGTGCCGGTTGGTCTGATGAGCCTTCTTAGGGGCGAAGCGATGATTACGAGCTGAGATCTTCATGGCTCTGAGGAGCGGGCCCGAGTCGCAAGAGGACCGGGGGCGAGGCGTCGACCGCTGGGGACTCCGATTGATTACTTGAGATTGAGTTGATTTCTGAGATTTGAGATTTATACAGATACAACTTATTTTCATGCACATTTTTTTTTTGCTCCCTTTTTTTTGGAATGTATTAATTTAGGATTATTGTTACCTATTATTTTTTTTTTTTGATTTTTTTTTTTGCACACTCCCTTTATTTTTGGAATGTAATAATTTAGGATTTTATTTTATGAATGCAATGCGGTATGAATGCAATGTTGCATGAGCCTTGGTTTTTGGTAAGGGTGTGGATGTTTGGTGCATGGGCATGGCTTGGACGAGGCTTTGGGTGGGACAAAATATTCCTTTGGTGCAAGTTTGGAATGTTGCAAAGATTTTTTTTGACAATCATATCCGCGCGGATAGGACGGGGAATCGACATTTGTCCTTTAATTTTGCTTGAGATCTGGTCTCACTTTATTTCAAATTCAAATACCTTCTTCAACCACCGGTTCAAACGGACTATTTTCAGGGAGAAGGAGAGAAAAACCATGGAGAGAATTGTGAGTATGAGAAATCCACCCAAATTGTCCCAAAATTCTCAAATGCAATTCTTCACCAAGTTTAAAGAGTGGTCTCGGGAGATTATGCATGAAAGGAGGTCATTCTTTGAAGAAAGGTACAAGGTGAAGTGTTTATGGTCTCTCAAGAATTGGTTCGGACTATGAGCTCTTGAGAGCTTCTTCCTCATTTTGGGACACTAGAAGGCATGTCTTTTGCCTTTCTTACAATGAGGTTGTTCCGACCAGTGGAAGAATTTCGGGCTTTGCTTGGTGGCCGGAGGTGGAGGAGATAGCGGTTCCTTTGCACGGAGGGGCTTCTTTCGTTGACGGATTGTGCAACCTCCTTCATCTTTCCCGGAGGAAAGCGCAAGGTATGATCTGTGGTCCCGATCATTTTGATATTTCCGGTCTCACGATAGGTTTAGGGGCTTAGGCTTGCTTGACGATGCCTATTGGGATGCCTTTGCACTTTGCATGTTTGGGACCTTGTTCATGGTCTATTCTTTTGGGATCTGTCATCGGTCTCTGCTTTGGATGTAGTCGTTCATTGTCGCTTGGGCGAGAGATGTTGTACCTTTGATCTTGGGGGAGACTTTCCATGCTCTCGATAGGGCAGCTATCGGGAGGCGGTATATGCGCGGGGGCGGCCCGTTCCTCTTGACTACGTGGGCGATGGAGCGCTTGGGGATTCTTCGGGAAACTCTGATATGATCAAGCCTTGGACATTCGCCGGGAGAGGGGTTCTTGTAGATTTTGATGATCGGGGCTCATGGGAGCGTTGGATGGCTGGTCGCCGGACGAGAAGATATCGAGATGGTCGAGTGCCTTGTTGGCGGGTGGAGACTCGCGAGTGCTTCGGGGACGGGTCTCATGTGGTCATGCTTAGGGGCTTTCTCGGTCCGGCTTCTATATTCCGTCCTTGGTTACGAGACAGTTCGGCTTGGAAGCGGAGTTCCTTTGGAGAACTTTGATGATATAGCCACCAGGGTGGTGGCTCCTGTTTCTATGGATGATCTTTCGGTGTTTTCCTTTCTTTCCCGAGCATGGAGGTATGACGTCTTTTCTCCTCGGGTTATCCTCAAGCGTCCGAGACCGGTGTTCTTGACCACTTGGTACCTGGATTGGTACGAGAGGCATTTGGGAGAGACTCAGATGGCTATTTCGAGACGGCGTGAGGCCATTGTGGGTGCGGAGGACTGGCGGTTTACGAGAGGAGGAGGGCCGAGGCGAGGCCAGCCCTCATGGCGGGGAGCGGAGACGGCGTGACCGACTATGAGGCTTATGTCAAGAGACGAGAGGAGGACTCCTACTTTACCGGCTAGGCTACGGGAGATGAGAGATGACGCTAGGGCTACTAAGGCCACGACAGGCTGGTTTGATAGATCTGTTCCTATACGAGCTTGGTAGGAGGAAGATCGACATTTTCTGTTCGGAGAAGAAGAAGACTCGAAGGGGAAGAAGAGGGGAGAGGCCGATGCGAGTGGCTTGGAGTGACCTTGAGGTTTCAGTATCCCTTTCTTGTCATGGCGAGACACATTAGTTTGATTATGTATCTTAATTTCTTTTAGCGAGGTTGCCGGTTGTAGGAATGAATCGGGCTTAGACTCATCAAAAAGTTTTTAACTTGTAATGAATATTTGAATTGCTTGAGTTTTCGAGACGCTTTCATGGTACGATCAATTGTATTGATGTCGAGTATGACTTTTATTTGTGTTTTAGACCGAACCGTTTCCATTGCCTACGTTCCCCTCATTTTGAGGAGCTCGGGTCTTCGTAGTTCAACCCGGTCGATTTTTTGTTTTTTGTTTTTTTGTTTTTTTTTTTTGTTTTTTTTTTTTTTTTTGGTGCAACCACATGTTTTTACCTAGGCCGCCCTTTTCGGGTTTTCAACCTAGTTGGGTATTACTCTTTTAGCACTCTTTTTTTTTTTTTTTTTTGACTCGGTGTTTTACGCGTAGTATCTGCGCGGCTTGTCACCATTCCTGGGTGTACAAAGGGATTTCCGTCGAGGTGCACAAGTTGCATGGCTCCTCAGGAGAAGATCTTTTGGACGATGTATGGCCCGACCCAGACGAGGCTCCCATTTGCCCAGCGGGTTGACACGGACCAGGGGCTTTTCTTTCAAAACGAGATCACCTTCTCGGATCTCCCGATGCTTTACTTTCTTGTCGAAGGCTGCGGCCATTCTTCCTTGGTAGGCTCGGATGTGTTCCATTGCTTTCAATCGGCGTTCATCTAGTAGGGCCAATTCATCATGGCGACTTTGGAGCCATTCGACCTCGTTGATCGGCTTTCGGCGGTATACGGAGCGAGGGGATTTCTAGCTCGATTGGGAGTACGGCTTCCATTCCGTATGTGAGGGCAAACGGTGTTTCCCCGGTTGCCGTTCGGCGATGTTACTGTAGCCCCGAGTGCCGGGTGTAACTTATCGGGCCAATCTACGCCTTGGACGGCCATTTTCCGGATGATGTTTTCCAAAGTCTTGTTTCTTTGCCTCGACGGCTCCGTTGGTTTGGGGCTGTAAGGAGATGACTTGTGACGGGTTATTCGGAATTACGCGGCAACCTGTCACATTCCCCTTCGAAGTGGGATCCATTATACGAGATGATTTCGGTTTGGCAACCCGTATCTGCATATGATGTTCTCTTTGATGAAGAGGGCTACTTTCCTTGAGTTGAGGATTTTGTAGGATTTTGCTTCAACCCATTTGGTGAAATAGTCCACGGCTACCGGGGACGAACTCGTGGCCGTTCTTTGATGGTGTGATTTTGCCTATGACATCAATTCCCCAGTGACGAAAGGCCAAGGGGTTGTCATGCGGTATAACTCGTGAGGAGGCAAGTGATTAAGATTTGAGTATCGGCGACATTTGTCGCGGCTTTTGACGAAGCTGGATGCGGTCGGCTTCCATGGAGAATCCAAAGTACCCCATTCTCGGTATGATTTGCATCGAGCTCGAGCATTCATGTGAGGGCCGCAGTACACACCATGTATTTCTTTCATGAGTTCGGTAGCCTCTTGTTTGCCGATACATCGCGGGAGGGGGCCTTGATAACGCTTCTTGTATAGCATGTTTCCCAAAAGAACATAATGGGAGGCGAGCCGCTTGAGTGAGAGACTTTTCGCTTTGATTCCTTCTTTATATTCCCCATCTTCATTTTGAAGGAGGCTTCTCCGTTCTTAAGGTGCGATAGATGCGAGTGTACCGGGGATCAGTGGCCGGTTCGGCTTACGCCGATTTCAAAGCAATAAGCGGGATTTTCTCTTCTCAGGCTACGAATGGTTTGACGGACTTCCCTTCGGGTATTTCAACGAGGGAGGCTAGCGTTGCCGAGCATGCAAAATGCATTTGCGATCTCTGGGCAAGTAATGAAAGGCGATCTCCTTGAATTGAGTTACTAGCTCTTCCATGTAAGTGTGATATTTACGTAGACCCGGGTCCACGGTCTTCCATTTGTTAGAGACACGATTGATGATGAGGGCGAGTCACCATACACCTCCAATTCCTTGATATTTCTTTCAAGGCGGCTTCCAACCCGGCTATGCAAGCTTCGTATTCGGCGGCGTTGTTGGTGACTTGAAGTTCAACCTTGCTTTGCTATGGGGGTGTGTTCGTCGGTAGGATCGACCGAAGCATTCCTATTCCGTTCCCCCTTTTGTTTGACGCCCGTCGAAGAAGAGTTGCAGGCGATTTTCTCCTTCTAGAGCAAAGATTCCATCATCGGGAAATTGAGGTTCGGGTCCTCGGGACTCATCACTTGGGAAATCGGCCAAATGTTCCGCCATTATGCGTCCTTTTACGGATTTCCTTGAAACATAAGTGATGTCGTATTCGGCCAAAAAGAATGACCATTTTGCCAACCTCATAGAGATGGAAGGCTTGTCGAACAGATATTTGATGGGGTCTATCCTTGAGACGAGATGTATCGGGTGAGGCTTGCATGTAGTGTTTCAACTTTCCCGCTACCCGGACCAAACTGCGCAAGTCTTTTCGCAAGCGAGTAATTGAGTTCGCTTCCTTGGAGCTTTACGCTACGAAATAGATGGCGTTTTCGACCTTGGAATCTTTCTTCTCTTGAGCTAGCATAGCCCCAATTCTTTGTATCCGTGACAGGTTAGGTATAGCAATAGTGGCTTTGTGGCGATGTGGTGGGCAAAGAATCGGGGGATTCACGAGGTATGCCTTGATCTGTTCAAGCGGCGACATTACGAGTCCATTACGTGTAGGCATTTTTCTTCATCAACTTGAAGATCGGCTCGCGGTCGAGGTCGGTGATTCTGGCGGCTTATGTATTGCGGTCTTCCCATGAAGGATTTCACTTACGTCGGTGTCGGGGTGGCTTCATTTCAACTATCGCCTTGATTTTACGAGGATCTACTTCGATCCCCGTTACGTCACCATATATCCTAGCACCTTGCCTCGTCTTACACCGAAGGTGCATTTAGGTGGATTCGGTCTCATCTTTGTGGTCTCGGAGGCGGCGAAGAATTTTCTCAAATCAACAAAGTGTTGGCCATCGATCCTACGGAGTGTATTATCATGTCGTCCACATAGACCTCAATTTCTTTGTGGATCATGTCATGGAACAGAGCTGTAGCTGCCCTGCAGTACGTAGCCCCGGCATTCTTTAGTCCGAACGGCATGGCCAGTGTAGCGGTAGGTGCCCGAGGGGTTGTGAAGGCCGTTTTGGCTTGATCCTCTTACGCCATTTTGATTTGGTTGTAGCAGGCAAAACCGTCGACGAAGGATTTAACTTCATGGTTGGCCGTGGAATCTACCAAAATGTCGATGTTTGGCGAGGAAATCGTCTTTTGGGTGGCTTTGTTCAAGTCTACGAAGTCTACGCGGCCTTAGGATCTTTCCGTTGGCCTTGGTCACCGTTACTATGTTGGAAAGCCATGTAGGGTATTCAATGACCACGATGAACCACCTTACTGAGCATCTTTTCTATCTCCTCTTTCACTTGTAGGGACCATTCGGGCTTAATTCTTCTTAGCTTACGCTGCTTGGCTTGACTTAAGGTCGAGCGGTATTCGGTGCTCAACTATGGAAGGATCGAGGCACGGCATATCTTTATAGGACCATGCGAACACATCCACGAATTCTTTTAGCGGCTCAATTAGGGCATCCCTTTCGGTCCCTTCGAAGAAACTACCAATCTGCGTCTCTTTAGGCTCTTCCGCAGGTTCCCAAATTCACACTCGTCAAAATCTCTTCGGCGGCTTGGGCTCGATTTTCCTCTTTCCGGACAACTTTGCTTAAAGATTTCTTTGATATATTGTTCATTTAATGTGTACGCTTCTTCATCTAGTGAATCGTTATTAGCTGTTTTTAGATTATTAGTTAATTCATCATTAGTTAAAGTGGCAATTAAGGGATACTCGAAAGGTTCGTCATTTCATTGAGAATAAGAGGGAATACGACATTGGCTACAATTTCGTGGTCTTCGGGCGTGAGGCCATCGGACGGTCGGAAGACTCAAACTCAACAATGAGAGACTCGAGAGGACTTTACAAAGGTTGACACAAAGGGACGGGGGACCAATCCAAGTTTGGTGATCATTTCTTCTTTGGTCGCGGACGGGCTGAGAGAGTTTCCCAATTCTTTAGCGGCATTCTTTGTCGGAGGCCTCATGACTCGGGGGCATCTCGTTTCTGTCCTCCTTCCTCGGTCGTTGCTATCATCTCTTTGTACGAACCGAGAATCAATTGTGTTTGGCGTCGAAAGCTGAGCATGTGGATGTAGGGATCTTCCTCAGTGCAGGGATTTCTATCTCGTCACAATCGACCGCTCAATCCGAGATGTAAGGGCGTATTGCGTCTCGGTGTCTTTGCGGAAAAATCTCATGTCCCATACTCGAGCGGAAAGGCTTAGCGGGCGGTTCAGCAAGGAGGGCGTCCCGCACGCGTTCATAGATTCGAGTTGGGTATGACGATGCTTGTCGATCTTTATCATGAAAATTTCCTGGCTTGGCGAGGGTCGAGAAGTGGGTTTGAAGAATGGTGACAAAGGCGTGATTAGGGACCGGGGTTTGTGTGCTGTATCATGGCGGTGTTGAATGTTTCCTTCCGGTATGCCTCCAAAATGTTGGAAATGACAATTGAATTTGATGAATCGAACTTCTTCGGAGTCTGCTCGCTTGAGTGCGTTGACATAGTTGGCATCACCGGATTACAGGGGATTCGACGAGACTTGCCCGATAGTCCCTTGGTCGACTCGGAGGAGGTAGCCCAGGTGTCGGCTAAGAGCATGCTTAGTGACGGTCTACGCCGTTCCACTATGAGGAAGCATGTCACCCTTATGACTTCAAGGTCCCCTTGTCGGTTAATGAATTTGACGCATTGGTGGAGAGTGGAAGCTATGGCTTTCATGTGATGCAACCAAGGGCGCCCTAATAGGGTTTGTGAACTCGGATGGGATGTCCATTACATGGAACTTTTCTTTGGCACCATTTGGGTTTCGTACCGAGTTCGAGTTCTTGTCCCCGAGGATGGGACGAGACGAGCCGTCATAGGCCTTGATAATCCCGGGTAGATGGGATCATATGCCTTTCATTGATGCGCGGGGCCCGCATCATGCTAAGGGAAGGACATTAATGGCTGATCCATTATCCACCAATACTCAGGGAGCGACACGGTGTTGAGCTTAATGGTGATGTCAAAGCTTCGTTGTGCTTGGGAAACATCTCTTGGCAAATCTTCGTCGCGAAGGTGATCATGCTACCATATAGGCGAGGATCATAGATTTGGTGCTTGTCTGGAGAAAGAGAGTCATCAAGCCAGTCACTTCGTGCCTTTTTCTTGCGGGGTAGAGCCTTTGCTGAAGCCCCTGGGTTATGCTGAGGCCTTTTGTGGCGGTTGCCATCTCCGGTCAACATGTTGATTGAGTGGGAGCGCCAAGCGGCGTTGGTCTTTCTTTGTCGGTGTGCACTCGGGAGGCTGGACAAGCTGAATTTTGGCCGTTCCGCGGGGATAGATTTCGATTGGCGGTAGAGTTACCCAGGTCCACGGTACGGTGTCCAGAAAGTCTCAATTCATCGTTGGCAAGAGCTTTTCTGCTCTTTTACCTGTTTGCTTTGGGAAAAGCGGTGGAGTAGAGTACATAATAATCAAATCCCCCGAGATGGCTCCCAGCGTACCAGCTGGTATCACCGGCCTCGAATCTCTCCTTCAATTTTCTTTGGGAGGAAATTTTCTTCTTCTTAGGAGGACGGTCCTCGTGTATCCGATCTGATAGTCCCTTTCAAGGCGGTCGGGACGATCACGAATATCCCACCAAATGTGTTCTACGGGTGGTGGCGGATTTGGGACCTCGGGTTGGCGGATCTTTGGAATGACTTTGAGTGGGCGGGTCAGGGAGATCTGCTGTTGGGCTCATGCGGAAGCGAGTGGTTGGACTCCGCGGATAATGAGAGGTATTAGGGTTAGGGGAACGGGCATATGTTTGTCCTTCGGGGTAGCCCCGATCGGTTGGGAGATTGTTAAGGTCCCGAAGTGGCGTGTGGCCTCTTGAATCCGAGCTTCTTTGTACATTGCAGCGTTCCTCCCGGGGCTTTGATGGGCGACCATATTTCTTCAACTGTTTCACGATCTTCATCACCCAGGCGATATTTGCGGGATCATCACTTTGAGAGGGGATAGCGACGGTATGCCGAACTCTTTCATCCTTGGCCTTTTGTTTGGGGGCCGGTTGCCTGTAAGTCGACGGGCGGCGAGTCCGGCGGTGGAACATAGGAATCTTGGGGTAGCATCTTGATGTATCGGGACGATTAAGAAGAGGAGGAGAACCTTCTTCCTTCTTTGCGGTAAAAGTGCCATCGGAATTGGGCGATAGTCAAACCATGACTTGCGACAACCTCCGAGAAGGTCGCTAATTTGAGCCTGGGTGATGAAGATCAGGATCCAACAGATTAATATGGTCGGCCCATCAAAGCCTGGGCCTGAACGGAGACAGCAACCTGGATTGAAGAGGCCACACGCCACTTCAGGACCTTAACAATCTCCCAAGCGGCCAGGGGCTACCACGAAGGACAAACATATGCCTGTTCCCCGGAACCTAATACCTCTCATTATCCGGCGGAGTCCAGCCACTCCTTCCCGAGATGAGCCCAACAGCAGATCTCCCCAGACCAGTTCAACTCAAAGTCATTCCAGCACAGCTCAAACTTAGGTCCCAAATTTACCACCAGCCGCAGAACACATTTGGTGGGATATCTGCGACTGCCCCAACTGCCTTGAAAGGGACTATCAGGACTGGATACACGAGGACCATCCTCCTAAGAAGAAGAAAATTTCCTCCCAGCAAAAATTGAAAGAGAGTTCGAGGCCGGTGATACCGGTGTGGGTACGCTCGGGGAGCCATCCAGGGGATTTGATTATTATGTACTCTACTCCGGCCAGTCTTCCCCCAAGCAAACGGGGGTAGAAGAGCGAGAAAAGCCTTGCCCGACGAGTTGAGACTTTCGGACACGAGAATACGTGGACACGGTAACTCTACGCGATCAGAAATCTATCCCCCAGGGTCGGCAACTCAGATTCGGTTTGTCAGGCTCCCGAGTGCACACGACAAAGAAAGACCAACGCCGGTTTGGCGCTCCCGCTCAATCAACATGTTGACCAGGAGATGGCAGCCGCCACAAAAACGGCCTCGGTATAACCCGGGGGCTTGAGCAAAGGGTCTACCTCGCAAGAAAAGGCACGAAGTGGCGGCTTGATGACTCTCTTTCTCCGAGACAAGCACCAAATCTATGATCCTCGCCTATGGTAGCATGATCACATACACGACGAAGATTTGCCAAGAGATGTCTCCCGGCACAATGAAGCTTTGTACATCACCATTAAGCTCAACTTACCGTGTCGCTCCTGGAGTATTGGTGGATAATGGATCGGCCGTTAATGTCCTTCCCCTTAGCATGATGCGGGCCTACGCATCAATGAAAGGCACATGATCCCATCTACACAGGGATTATCGAGGCCTACGATGGCACGTCTCGTCCCATCACGGGGACGGTAACTCACGGAACTGCAGTGCGAAACCCGAATGGTGCCGGCAAAAGTTCCATGTAAATGGATATCCCATCGAGTTCACGGCCCTATTAGGACGCCACTTGGTTGCATCACATGAAAGCCATAGCTTCCACCCTCCACCAATCCGTCAAATTCAATTAACCGACAAGGGGACCTTGAAGTCATAAGAGGTGACAGGTTTCCTCATAGGGAGCAGCCGAGGTCGTCACTAAGCATGCTCTTAGCCTGCCAGGGCTACCTCCTCAGAATCGACCAAGGGACTATCGGGGCAAGTCTCATCAGAATCCCGAGAATCCGGTGATGCAGTATGTCAACGCACTCAAGCGGCGGACTCAGAAGAAGTTCGATTCATCAAATTCAATTGTCATTTCCAACATTTGGAGGCATCTTTGGAAGGAAACATTGAACACCGCCATGATACGAGCACCTGAGCCCCGGTCCACTAATCACAGCTTTGTCACCATTCTTGAAACCCACTCTCGACCACGCCCAAGCCGGGAAATTTTCATGATAAAGATCGACAAGCATCGTCGTACTCAGCTCGAATCTATGAACGTCGTGTGGGACGTCCTCCTTGTGAAGCTGCACTGCTAAGCCTTTCAGCTCAAGCATGGGGCATGAGATTTTCAGCGGCACAAGGCGCAATACGTCGCTTACATACGGATTGAGCGGTCGAGATTGTGACGAGATAGAATTCCCGAGAATTGAGGATGCGCGGGAAGATCCACTACATTCATATCACTCTGAGTTTTCGAGATGCCGGACACCATTGATCTGGTTCAGAGAAAGAGATGATAGCAGTGGCGAGGAAGGAGGACGAAACGAGACGGACCCCAGAGTCATGAGGTCACTGGCAGCGATGCCATTAAAGAATCGGGAAACTCTCTCAGGCCCGTCCACGACCAAAGAGGAAATGATCACCAAGCTTGGATTGGTCCCCCGTACCTTTGTGTCAACCTTTGTAAAGTCCTCTGAGTCCCTCATTGTCTAGTTCGAGTCTTCGAGTCGTCCAGATGGCCTCACGCTGAAGACCACGAGAATTGTAGCCAATCTTGTATTCCTCTTATTCTCGATGAAATGACGAACCTTTAGTATCCACTTGATTGCCACTTTAACTAATGATGAATTAACTAATAATCTAAAAACAGGTTAATAACGATTCACTAGATGAAGAAGCGGACACATTAAATGAACAATATATCAAAGAAATCTTTAAGCGGGTTGTCAGGAAAGAGGAAAATCGAGCCCAAGCCGAAGAGATTTTGATGAGTGTGAATTTGGGAGCTGCGGAAGAGCCTAAAGAGACGCCTTGATTGGTAGTTTCTTCGAAGGGCGAAAGGGATGCCCTAATTGAGTGCTAAAAGAATTCGTGGATGTGTTCGCATGGTCCTATAAAGATATGCCGAGGCCTCGATCCTTCCATAGTTGAGCACAGAATACCGCTCGACCCGAAGTCAAGCCGGTAGCGAAGCTAAGAAGAATTAAGCCCGAATGGTCCCTACAAGTGAAAGAGGAGATAGAAAAGATGCTCGGGGCGGGGTTCATCGGGGTCATTGAATATCCTACATGGCTTTCCAACATAGTAACGGTGACCAAGGCCAACGGAAAGATCCGGTCTTTGCGTAGACTTGAGAGACTTGAACAAGCAGTCAAAGACGATTTCCCACGCCAAACATCGACATTTTGGTAGATTCCAACTTGACCATGAAGTTAAATCCTTCGTCGACGGTTTTGCCGGTTACAACCAAATCAAAATGGCGAAGAAGGATCAAGCCAAAACGGCCTTCCACGACCCCTTGGGGCACCTGCTTTACACGGTCATGCCGTTCGGACTAAAGAATCTCGGGGCTACGTACCGAGAGGGCGGCTACGGCTCTGTTCCATGACATGATCCACAAAGAAATTGAGGTCTATGTGGACGACATGATAATACACTCCAGGAGGATCGGATGGCCAACACTTTGTTGATTTGAGAAAATTCTTCGGCCGCCTCAGAGACCACGGCATGAGGCGAATCCGGCCAAATGCACCTTCGGTGTAAGACGAGGCAAGGTGCTAGGATATATGGTGACGAACGGGAATCGAAGTAGACCCTCGGAAAATCAAGGCGATAGTTGAAATGAAGCCGCCCCGGACACTAACGAGAAGTGAAATCCTTCGTGGGAAGGCGCGATACATAAGCCGCTTTGTAAATCGGTGACCTCGTCTGCGAGCCGATCTTCAAGTTGATGAAGAAAAATGCCTACACAGAATGGACTCAGAATGTCGGCTCGCTTTTGAACGGATCAAGGCATACCTCGTGAATCCCCCGATTCTTTGCCCACCACATCGGCAAAAGCCGCTATTGCTATATTTAAGCTGTCACGGATACGGCAATTGGGGCTATGCTAGCTCAAGAGAAGAAAGATTCCAAGGTCGAAAATGCCATCTATTTCGTGAGCGAGAAAGCTTCGGGAAGCGAACTCAGATTACTCCGCTTGTGAAAAAGACTTGCGCGAGGTTTGAGTGCAGGTAGTGGGAAAGTTGAAACACTACATGCGGTCTCACCAGATACATCTCGTCTCAAGGATAGACCCCATCAAATATACGTTCGACAAGCCTTCCATCTCTATGAGGTTGGCAAAATGGTCATTCTTTTTGAGTGAATACGACATCACTTATGTTTCGAGGAAATCCGTAAAAAGGACGCATAATGGCGGAACATTTGGCCGATTTCCCAAGTGATGAGTCAGAGGACTGAACCTCAATTTCCCGATGATGGAATCTTTGCTCTGGAAGGAGAAAATCGTTGGCAACTCTTCTTCGACGGGCGTCGAACAAAGGGGAACGGAATAGGAATGCTTACGGTCGATCCTCTTGACGAACACACCCCCATGCTTGATAAGGTTGAACCGAGGTCACCAACAACGGCTGCAGTATGAAGCTTGCATAGCCGGGTTGGAAGCCGCCCTTGAAAGAAATATCAAGGAATTGGAGGTGTATGGTGACTACGCCCTCATCATCAATCAGGTCTCCAACAAATGGAAGACCGTGGACAGGGTCTGAAATATCACACTTACATGGAAAGAGCTAGTAACTCAATTCAAGGAAATCGGCTTCCATTACTTGCCCGAGAGATCGCAGCAGTTGCGGATGCTCAGCAACACTAGCCTCCCTCGTTGAAATACCCGAAGGAAAGTCTGTCAAACCATTCGAGTCGGGAGAAGAGAAAATCCAGCTTATTGCTTTGAAATCGAAGCGAGGCCGAACCGGCGGTGATCCACTGGTACACTCGGATCTATCGGTACACGAAGAACGGAGAAGCCTCCTTCAAAAATGAAGATGGGGAATATAAAGAAGGAATCAAAGCGAAAAGTCTCTCGGCCACAGGCGACTCGCCTCCCATTATGTTCTTTTGGGAAACATCTTTACAAGAAGCGTTATCAAGGCCCCCTCTGCGATGTATCGGCAAAGCAAGAGGCTACGAACTCATGAAAGAAATACATGGTGGTACTGCGGCCCCCACATGAATGCTCGAGCCACGATGCAAATCATGCGAGAATGGGGTACTTTTGGATCTCCATAGGAAACCGGCGCATCCGGTTCGTCAAAAGGCTGCGACAAATGTCGGCGATACTCAAATCTTAATCATTTGCCTCCTCACGAGTTATCTTGCATGACAACCCCTTGGCCTTTCGTCACTTGGGGAATTGATGTCATAGGCAAAATCACACCACCGGGCGGCAACGGCCACGAATCGTCCTGGTGGCGTGGACTATTTCACCAAATGGGTTGAAGCCAAGTCCTACAAAATCCTCAACTCAAGGAAAGTTGCCCTCTTCATCAAAGAGAACATCATATGTAGATACGGGTTGCCGGCCCGAGAAATCATCTCGAGATAATGGATCCCACTTCGAAGGGGAATGCGGCAGTCTTGGCGAGAATTCGAATAACCCGTCACAAGTCATCTCCTTACGGGCCCCAAACCAACGGAGCCGTCGAGGCGGCAAACAAGACTTTGGAAAACATCATCAGGAAAATGGTTGTCAGGCGAGAGATTGGCAGAAGCTACACTGGCACTCACAGGGGCTCTGAGAACATCGGTCAGGCGGCAATGGCAGGGGAAACACCGTTTGCCCTCACCTACGGAATGGAAGCCGTGCTCCCAATCGAGCTAGAAATCCCCTCGCTCCGTGTGTTGTTGGAAAGCCAGATCAACGAGGTCGAATGGCTCCAAAGTCGCCATGATGAATTGGCCCTACTAGATGAGCGACGACTGAAAGCAATGGAACATATCCGAGCCTACCAAGGGAGAATGGCCGAGCCTTCGACAAGAAAGTAAAGCATCGGGAGATCCGAGAAAGGTGATCTCGTTTTGAAAGAAAAGCCCCCGGTCCGTGTCAACCCGCTCGGCAAATGGGAGCTGTGCAGGTCGGGCATACATCGTCCAAAGATCTTCTCGGAGGAGCCATGCAACTTGCGGACCTCGACGGAAATCCCTTTGTACACCCGGTGAATGGTGACAAGGCTGCGCGAGATACTACGCGTAAAAACGAAGTCAAAAAAAAAAAAAAAAAAAGAGTGCTAAAAGAGTAATACCCAACTAGGTTGAAAAACCCGAAAAGGGCGGCCTAGGTAAAAACGGGGTTGCACCAAAAAAAAAAAACAAAAAAAAACAAAAAAACAAAAAAAAAACAACAAAATCGACCAGGTCGAACTACGGAGACCTGAGCCCTTTTGTCCGAAGGGAACGTAGGCAGCCGGAAACGGTTCGGTCTAAAACACAAATAAAAGTCATACTTTGACATCAATACACTGATCAGACCATGAAAGCGTCTCGAAAAACTCTGAAGCAATTCAAATATTCATTACAAGTTAAAAACTTTTGATGAGTCTAAGCCCGGTTCATTCCTACAACCGGCAACTGCTAAAAGAAACTAAGATACATAATCAAACTAATGTGTACGCTGCGACAAGAAAGGGATACTCGGAAACCTCGAGTCACTCCATGCCACTCGTCTTGGCCTCTCCCCTCTTCTTCCCCCTTCGAGTCTTCTTCTTACGAACGGGAAAAATGTCGGTCTTCCTCCTACCAAGCTACTGAGTATAGGAACGGGATCTATCGAGACCGGCCTCTGTCGGGGCCTTGGTAGCCCTAGCGTCATCTCTCATCTCCTGTAGCCTAGGCGGTAGCATAGGAGTCCTCCTCTCCTGCCTCTTGACATAAGCTTCATAATCGGTCACCACATCTCGCTCTGTCATGAGGGTTGGCCCTCGCCTCGGCCCTCCTCCTCTCGGAAGCTGTCGGGTCCTCCGCACCCACAATGGCCTCACGCCGTCTCAAAATAGCCATCGAGTCTCTCCAAAATGCCTCTCGTACCAATCCGGGTACCAAGTGGTCAAGAACACAGGTCTCGGACGCTGAGGATAACAGGAGGAAAGACGTCATACCTCCATGCTCGGGAAAGAAAGGAAAACACCGAAGGATCATCCATAGAAACGGAGCCACCACCCTGGTGGCTATATCATCAAAGTCCTCCAAAGGAACCTGCTCCAAGCCGGCTGTCTCGGAACCAAAGACGGAATGTAAAAATTTGGGTGAGAAAGCCGGAAGCATAACCACGGGAGATCCGTCTGAAGTACCCTCCGAGTCTCCACCGCCAACAAGGCACCGACCATCTAATATCTTACGTACTGGGCGACCAGCCATCCAACGCTCCCATGAGCCACGATCATCAAAATCTCTGACAACCCCTCTCTGGCGAATGTCGAAGGCTTGATCATATCGGGAGTTTCCCGAAGAATCCCCAAGCGCTCCATCGGCCACGAGTCAAGAGGAACGGGCTGCCCCGTGCATATACCGTCTCCCAGTAGCTTGACCTATCGAGAGCATGAAAAGTCTCCCCAGATCAAAGGTGCAACATCTACGCCCAGCGACAATGAACGACTACATCAGGCGAGGGACCGATGACGAGATCCCAAAAGAATAGACCATGAACAAGGTCCCGAACATGCAAAGTGCAAAGGCATCCCAATAGGCATCGTCAAGCAAGCCTAAGCCCCTAAATCTATCAGGGAGACGGAAATATCAAAAGTGATCGGACTACAGATCATACCTTGTGCTTCCTCCGGGGAAAGATGAAGGAGGTTGCACAATCTATCAACAAAAGAGGCCCCTCCGGGCAAAGGAACCGCAATCTCTTCCACCTCCGGACCGCCAAGCAAAGCCCGAAATTCTTCCACGGTCGGAACAACCTCGTTGTAAGAAAAGCAAAAAACATGCCTTCTAGTATCCCAAAATGATGAAGAAGCTCTCAAGAGGTCGTAGTCCGGAACCAATTCTTTGAGGGACCATAAGCACTTCACCTTGTACCTTTCTTCAAAGAATGACCTCCTTTCATGCATAATCTCCCGAGACCACTCTTTAAACTTGGTGAAGAATTGCATTTGAGAATTTTGGGACAATTTGGGTGGATTTCTCATGTTCACAATTCTCTCCATGGTTTTTCTCTCCTTCTCCCCGAAAATGGTTGTTTGAACTGGTGGTTGAAGAAGGTATTTGAATTTGAAATAAAGGGAGACCAGATCTGAAGCAAAATTAAAGGACAATGTCAGATGCAGGTCCTGTCCGCATGGATATGTTTGTCCCCTAAAAAAAAAATCTTTGCAATGTACCAAACCGCTGCACCAAAGGAATATTTTGTCCCAAATGCAAAGCCTCGTCTAAACCAGCTCATACACCAAACATCTACACCTTTGCCAAAAAAACCTAGGCTCATGCAACATTGCATTCATACAGCATTGCATTCAAAAAAAAAACATAATAAAATAACAATAATCCTAGATTATTACATTCCGAAAAAAAAAGCAAAAAAAAAAGAGAAAAGCAAAAAAATGTGCAATCTCGCCTGTCTAAATACAATCTCGAAATCAATCTCAAAATCCGCCTCGAAGGATCGTCGCCGAGAGTCCTCGGTGGCCGGTGCCTTCCCCCGGTCCCTCTTGCGGCTCGGGCCCGCCTCCTCAGGAGCCCTGAAGATCTCGGCTCGTAATCATCATCCTCGTCTCGGAAGGAAGGCTCGCCAGACCAACCGGCACGCTCCGATAGGGCAAGCCAAGATCCGCAAAGAAATCATATCCGAAGGTGAAGGCGTCGACTCCCGGACGTGCGAAGAAGATCCACCATGCCGAGACGTGTCCCCGCCCGTAAGGATCTCCGAGAATGACGTGGTCCGAAGGTAGTACTCACGCGAGGATCAAGGAGAGGAGAAAGAGGAGTCTCTGAGGAAGTCTCTGAAGGAATAGGGAAGCCTCCCGCTCGACAGTGCGCCGGCCGTGGTCGCCTCGCTCTAGCCCGAGGGGCTCCACAAGCCACCATCCTCCCGATGAATCTCTTAGCCCCGATCACCGCTTCGTCGCCTTCTCCACGACCACCTCCGAAACCGCACGAAAGCAAAAGCGTCGAAACGCTTGAAGCAAAAAATGATGACAGAAAGAAAAGAAAAGACAAAAAAAAGAGGTGGGAAGGAAAAGCCATACCTTCATACCCGACGAGGTCGGAAAGCTCGTGGAAGCCGCTCAGCCGAGGGATCTCGCACCCTCAATCGGACCCCATCCCGGACATATGAAAAGTCCGTCCGAGGGTACCGCGGGACCCCTAACCCCTCTCTATCCGTAACCCGGGGCGTCCTCAGCCTCCTCAAGACAAATACCGGATACGGCCGATCGCCACGAATGCCGAGAAGTGCCGGCCGCCCGTAATCATCCCAGTGTCACGATCTCTCACTAGGATGCATCATGTCGGCGGGAGGCTCCACCGGTGTCATCAAAGGCGAATTCACGCCATGCCGGCGCGTCACCCTCTCCCCGTATAATAGGCGTCGCAAGTCAAGCCCCTCAAAATCCTCCGCCGCACGGTCCAAATCTCGCGCTCTTCAAATGCGCCACCTCGAAACGATCCCAGGGATAGAATATCATCTCCTCATCCGTCTCAGTCCTCGTCAAAGGAAGGCAATCCGAGTACCTGAGGTTCGTGCTCCCTCTGGAGCCTTTCTTCTCTCGGGCATGCTTGGACCAGGAGCGCATGGCCGGATATGCCCCGATATACTCCACCGGCTGCCGCCACATCGTGACATGGAAAAACTCCAGAGCCCATACCTGCGAAAGATAAAGTCGATTAAGTGCGGAAAAGAATGCGTGCTTAAAGAAAAAGGGAAAGCAAAAAAGAAAGCTTATACCTCCAGAGCAAACTCGAAGCAGTAGAAGGAGCTCACAGCCTTCCGGCTGTATCTATCAAGAGCAAAGTAAAGCTCTGCCAGCCCGGCCTCTCCCCAGAGACCTATCCAGCCATCCCCACATCCTCCAAACTCCTCAGCAAAGCAAACACCGCCGTCCCCGGCGTGTCCAAAAAGAGTGCTCGAAAAGCAAACCATAAAAAGGCCCTAGCACCGCTCGCCGCCTATCCTCTCATCCCCAGCCTCGTAGCTCCCGATGATCTCCACAATCTTCCCATAAACCACGGCATACTCCATCCCCATCCCCTTTTTGGGAATGGGGGTAAAGCCCAAGAGCTCGCAGTGTCCACGTCGCCGTAGCCGCCCCGCCACTCAATGATGCGTCCATTGAAGGACAGACCCGTGATCGCAGTAGCCGGAAGGCGTAACCGTAGCCTCGCCGTGAAGAAGTGAAATGTGTGGGTCGCATCCCACCACTGCTGCGCCAACGCAAACATCAGGCCCTTGCTCTTAGGGAACTTAACCAACCCCCTCAAACACTCAATGAACTCGTATAGCCCGGTCTCAACAACAATCTGTCTCGAACTCATCAAAGCTCCTCGGCCACAATCGGAAGCCGGTCCCACTGTGTCAACTACGTACTCCACCGATCCTCGAGTCTTCATCTTATTCACCTGCCCGTCACGTAGTTGTTTCCGCCCCGCAATTAAAAAAAAGAAAGAAAATGTCAAAAAAAATTGCATTTAAATAAAAGAAAGCATATACATGCATCATGCAACACAAAGTTTTGAAGAAAATTCGGCAAAGATAACAAAGATGCAATGAACCTAGCCCCATTTTTCTTGCACAAGAGAAAGCAGTTTTCACCAAATCCCAATCAACATTCATTCATACATGACGAAAAAATTCATACAAGGAGTCAACGGAAGCAAAAACTCCGTCCCATTTGTCATAAAATAAGATGCGTACATTCATTCAACGGAAGTAAAAACTCCGTCCCATTTTTCATGAAATAGCATACATAAACAATCTTTTAAATCATTCATTCAATCAAAGGGGAACGAAAAATCCGTCCCACTTTTCATAGAAAATCACATTCTCAAAAAAAAAAGGAATGCATTCACAAAAAAAAAGAGCATGCACACATTCATGTCAACATTGCAACAAAAAAAAAGGGGGTCCGTCCCAATTTCGGGAAATTTTCATAGTCTCATATTTCACAAAAAAATTTGGCAAAATGCCCATTCTTTTTTCAAGTAAAATGCATTACCCATATACTCATTGCAAAATGCACAACATCAAAAATCCAATTTCAGTGTCAAGAACACAATTTTTCGAAATTCAAGTCATAATTTTCGAATTTTTCATTGAAATTTTCGGATACAAAAAAAAAAAATGGCAAAATGCCAATTCTTTTTTCAAACAAAATGCACATTTGGGTTACCCACAAACCCATTACAACATGCAAAGCATCAAAATCAAAATCCAAGGCCAAGAACATCAATTATTCGAAATTCAAAAAAAAATCAAAAATCAAAAATCACCAAAAAATCAATTTCAAGCAAGAAATAGACAAAAAGATCGAAAAGATTCGAAGTATACCGTGCGAAGACTCGGATCAGTGGCCCAATGTTGCCACGCATCGGGGTAATGCTCCTCCGCAATCGATTGCGAAAGAGAATAGTGCCTCCTCATTCGGACAAGCTCCAATTGCCTCTCCGCTACCGGACCACATCCTTGGCCTTGAATGGCTACTCCCGCGTGTTCCATTGCTCGAAAATCGAAGAAAATCGAAGGATTTCGAAGCTTCTAGGGTCGACAATGGCGGCTCGCTTTCCCTCTCTCTCGTATGTTTCAAAACTATAAAGGGGAAGAAGAAAAGGCCACGGCCTTTTAAAAAACCAATCTGATTTTCAATCCCCTCCGCGCGGACACGATTGAAGGGTCAAAATGACCCTTTTGCCCTTTAAAAATCCAGAACTCTGCAATTTGATCCTAGACTTAACAGAGTTAACCCAAGTTAACCAAAGTCAACCCCCTTTCAAGAAAATCATTCAACGGCAGTCAAACGTAAGTCCGATTTCTCTGAGAAAGATAACGGAATCCCGTTTCTTTCATCAAAATCACCAACGGCAGTCAAACGTAAGTCCGATTTCCCCGAGAAAGATAACGAAATCCCGTATCTTTCATCAAAATCATTCGCCGGCAGTAAAACGTAAGTCCGATTTCTTCGAGAAAGATAACGGAATCCCGTTTCTTTCATCAAAATCACCAACGGCAGTCAAACGTAAGTCCGATCTCCCCGAGAAAGATAACGGAATCTCGTTTCTTTCATCAAAATCACCAACGGCAGTCAAACGTAAGTCCGATTTCTCCGAGAAAGATAACGGAATCCCGTTTCTTTCATCAAAATCATCAAACGGCCGTCAAACGTAAGTCCGATTTCTCCGAGAAAGCTAACGAAATCCCGTTTCTTTTATCAAAATCATTCCCCGACAGTCAAACGTAAGTCCGATTTCTCCGAGAAAGATAACGGAATCCCGTCTCTTTCATCAAAATCATTAAACGGCAGTCAAACGTAAGGCCGATCTCCTCGAGAAAGAAACGGGATCCCGTATCTTTCATCAAAATCATTCAACGGCAGTCAAACGTAAGGCCGATTTCCCCGAGAAAGATAATGGAATCCCGTATCTTTCATCAAAATCATCAGCGGCAGTAAAACGTAAAACCGATTTTCCCAACGAATACGTCTGATTTTCCCCAGAGAGGCTAACAAAATCCCCAGCAAAGCCAACGGAATCTCGAGCAGATTTCGAACTACGAAAGGGCTTGATTCCCACTAGGGATACGTAGGTAGCCTATCTTTAGGTCCAGCCCCTCGACCAAAACGGTCACCCTCTCCTTCGACAGCAGACAAAGTCCACCGAAAGGCCATTTCAAATCAAGGTTCGAGGCACCTAAAATGCCATCTCCAAGGTTCGAGGCACCTAAAACGCCATCTTCAAGGTTCGAGGCACCTAAAACGCCATCATCAAGGTTCGAGGCACCTAAAACGCCATCATCTCTAGGGTCAAAGACCCGAACTACGACTGGCTTGATTCCTCTTAAGGATACGTAGGTAGCCTATCATTAGGTTCAGCCATCCGACCAAAATGGTCACTCCTATCCCCAGCAGAGCGGATAGCCATCAGACCGAAAATGGTCATCCCTATCCCCAGCAGAGCGGAAATGCGACTCTAGCCACCGCACCAAAATGGTCATTCCTACCCCCAGCCAGAGTTTCTTCCAAAGAATCGATCGCGTAATCTCGCTCACCAGGTTGACATCCTAAAACAGTCACTCTAGGGTCGACGTCTGAAGATAGTCAGAAGACCCGAACTACGACTGGCTTGATTCCCATTTGGGATACGTAGGTAGCCTATCGCTAGGTTCAGCCACTCGATCACTTGATCATCCTGCCAAATATGGAGCCTTACTCTTATCGACGACCCCGCTTCCTTCGAAAGCGCCGTCGCCGAGGGGCTACTGTAAGTGCTCCAATTTGAGCTTGTTAGTATTTTCGTTAGAAAATTAACGAAAGTTATGACATTTCTAACAATTCCTAACATTCCTAACATTTCTAACCAAGCAAGGGCAAAGTGGGCATTGTTATTTAAGGATAAACCAAGAAAGGAATCCTAAAAAGCAAAAGAAATTAAAGAAAACCAAAAATAGAAACTGCTGGAACAAAAACTGGCTGTTTAATTTGATTTTTTTTGAAAATATTCCTCTTGTCCAAAGCCTGAAGCAGCATTTAATGAACAGTGCACGCTGAAGGACATATCCGCGCGGACATGATTATAATTTTCAAAGGGCTATAAATTGAGGCCTTCAGTCTCAGAAAGAGAAGAGATTATCATATTTTCTCAACTGTATCTTGGCGAAAATAGGGAGAAAACAGTGAGAATTCCATAGAATTGTCACCTTTTTCTCAACTATTCAACCAAAATCACACTCACTCAAACACTCTCATATTCAAGCCTCATACACCAATACAAGGAAGATAGGTATAACCTCCCTCTTCTTACCCTAAATCTCTCATCCATGCATGCATTTTCAAGCTACAAAATGTAGTTTACTCATCTTCTTGTCTTAGATCCAAGAAGATCACCATGGAAGTTCATCTCCATGGATGATCTTCTACAAGGATCAACATTATTTTCAAAGCATTCTTACTTACTTCCAAAGAAAACACATTTTTAAAACCCTAAAACTCATTTTCATACATCAAATCTCATTTTCAAAGGATAAAATTCCCCTTCCCAAGCAAATGAAGTGCTTAGTCCTAATGTACCCCAAGGATGGTTTGATATACTTGATTCACCACTAAAATGTCAAGTGATCACTAATCAAAACCTAGGGAAATGGGGACAATCATGGATGCCAAATCCCCTTTTAAATCATGTTTTTCTTTCTTGAGAAGTTGCTGTCCAGTAGCAATTTTCTAAGACCCCAGTCCATGGTATAATTTTTTGGACACAGATAAACTTGTAATTTGGTGTTGACTACAAAACACTTTTTGTAGCCAACATCCAGAGATTTCCAGAAATATTTTTATTTTATTTTTTGCGTGAGTAAAACTCCATTTTTCAAATTTTCTTTTGAAGGTCAGATCACCAGTCTCTGGGAGTCCAGATCTCATATCTGAGATTTTCAGAAGGTTTTGAGTCCTCAAATCTTCTCCAAAATGAAAAATTATTTCACAGAAATCTTATTTGAGGTGTCTGGAACAACTTTCATTCTCTGAGTTTTCTCAGATTATGAAGTTTTGAAGCCCTTAAATCTATTTCAAAATCAAGTGTCCACTGCCAGGGGCGGAGCCAGGAATTGGTCGAGGGGGGGGGCAAGATTACACGGGGGTTCGGGGGCAGCGCCCCCGAAAAAAATTTTTCGGGTCGGACAAGTAAAAAATGGGTCGGATCCATGAAATACAATGTATTTTAGTTAACAAAAATGATAAAAGTAAATAATTCAAAGAACGATTGAAATAATGTTGAAGTATTTAACGCAAACAATTTATTAAAATATATTACTCGTACAAAAAAGAAAATCAAATTTGCTAATTAAACTTGGGATAATAGGAAGAAAGACCAAAAACAAAAAAAATGGGAAAAGCCTAACTAATTAATTAAGATTGAAAAAATGTGAGGAAATTAGGAGAAAGAGAAAAACAAAACTGTTAAGAGAAAGAATAGCAAAGATGGAAGACAAATAAAATTAATTGAAAATGTAGGTAGCAGGGTTCGAACATGGACCAAAGGCTTTAACTTCACCCCTTCTACCACTGAACCACACCACTCACTGGTATTAATCTTGAAGTTAATTATATATATACATATATAACAAAAATATGGGGGGGGCAAAAAAAAAAATTTCCACTGCATTTCCGCCGCTGGGGGGGGCGAGTGCCCCCTCCTGCCCCCCTGGCTCCGCCCCTGTCCACTGCCTTTTTCATTCTGGCAGAAGTGTTCTTCAACTTCCAAAAATCTTTTGAGTACCAAAACTCAACCCAAAAATCATCCTAAAAATCATGGAGTCAGTTTAAAGTCTTAAAAAGAAATCCCAATTTTTACTTTTCTCAGTTTCAAATTATTTTGGCCAAAGCAACACACACACACACACACACACAAACAAATGATTTTTAGCTTGGAAGACTCGTTTTACGAGGCATTCCGGGTGCACACTAACGTCCTTCCCGGCATGTAACGTGACCTCCGAACCCAAATCTCTAATCTCGGGCATTTTTCAAAGTTTTGGCCCTTAAAACAAAAACGGCGTGGCGACTCCGTCTTTTTCCGGTTTTATTTGATTTTTAAAGAAACGCAAAATCGAATTTTCCCGCGAAATTGGAAAACACATCGTTACACCCAGGCATATCTTTGTAGGACCAAGCGAAGACGTCGACATATTCTCTGAGGAGCTGTGTCAAGGTTTCTCTGTCTTCTCCCTTGAAGAAGCTGCCGATCTTTGTTTCTCTGGGGTCTTCCGTTGTCCCAAGATTAACCGTTTGCATTTCCTCGTCGTCAACGGGGCCATTCTTTCCACAACGACCTACTTGCTTAGCTAATTCTTTTAAGATTTGTTCGTTTTCTTGATCTATCTCATCGTATGATTCATTATTAACGTGTTCGTTATATTGATTATTATTAGTTAATTCATCATTCACGATGTTAGCAATCTCAGGGTACTTGGAAAGATCAAGGTTTTCATTAAGGAAGTAAGGGAATACATGTTCAGCCACTGCCTCGATTTCCTCTTGAGTGAGTTCATCGGAGGTGGAGCCTGCCTCTAATGTAAAAGCTACGGGGCCTATCTTCCTGTGGGGATGGGGAGTGCAACCAAGCTCTTTGATCATGAAGTCTTCATCAACAACTGGTCCTCCGGTGACGTGCCGCTTAGAATTGGCTCATCACATTTCCGTATCGCCTTGTGTAGTCGTAGTTGGAGCGTCCCCTTGGATATTGCATGGATCCGGTTGTCTTCTAACCTAAGACAGTGTCTTGGAACTGCCGCGGCATGTCTTCTCCCAACACAAAGTCCCATTCACTTGTCATTTCTGTCTTCGTGACCCACAAATCATTAGGGATTAGTGGGACGGATTCTCGTTTCACTTGGAGAAGCATCGCAGCCGCCGAAGATTTCAAAGCCCGGTTGGCGCTTTCCTTTATCGTCACCCATGGTTCTGAAAAGATAAAGTAGGGAATACTTTCCCCTTCTCGAACAAAGTAGCCATTGAGTGTCTTTCGATATGGCTTGAGGTTGCCATTCTTGGGCTTTGGGTCGTCGCAGCCTTTGTAGGTGGTTCCTTCCCACTTGATTTGAGTGAAGCCCCACTCTTCTTCGTCATCTTCATCGTGGATGGAGATGATGTATCCTAGGCCATGCTTTGTGTGAGGCGGGGGGACCGGTGGCGGTTCCGTTATCCCTTGTAAGTGCTTTACAAGCCCCAATCCAGGAAAGTACCCTTTTGCTAGCATCATTCTCCGGACAGGAAGGCTTCCGGAAAACCAAAGTGCCTTGGAGTAGTCATTCTTGTTGCAAGATTCTATGACATTCACAGTGCTTTCTTTCTCAATCTCAAAGCCACTGAACAGGAAATCAGAAGTGCTATGTTGTACTTCGAGGATAGGACTAGCAGTAACCATTTCTCCGTGTATGGTGACTATCGTATTGTTGTGTCTGAACTTGATGCATTGGTGCAGGGAGGAGGGCACACCCCCTATGTCGTGTAGCCAAGGGCGACCAAGCAGCAAGTTGAAGGATGCCGGGATATCGATGACTTGGAATTCGATGCTCATAGTGACTTGCCCCATTTCTACAGGTATCACGACTGATCCCAGAGCAGTTCTAGCAGTACAATCGTACCCCCTTACAGTATGCCCGGATGGCTTGAGGTCTTTGTGGGTGAGGCCTAAGGATGATAAGGCTTTCTTTGGGAGGACATTGATTGCAGAACCATTGTCGACCAAAAAGCGTGGCATTCGGTACCCATTCACCTTAGCAGTTATGTAGAGGGCCTCATGATGATTGTTCCCATAGGACGGGAGGTCCAAGTCAGTGAAAGTGATGACGTTACCAAATTGCACTTGGCCAATCATTTGAGTGAGCTCTTCGGGTGTTGCTTCCGAGGAAATGGTCATTTGAGCCAATGCCTTTTTCAACATTTCACGGTGCTTGTGAGATGCTCCTATGAGATCCCAAACCGAGATGTTTGCTTGTGTCTTCTTTAACTGAGTTAAGAGAGGATCCTCCGGTTCGCTTGGCGATGAGGCTTTGGCTTGTTTTGGAGGATTTTCATCCCTTGGGTCTTTGTTGGTGATCACACGACCGGATCATGTGAGTAGGTTGACTGTTTTAGACCCTTTTCCCTTTTGTTCTAGGATTTCCTCCCAAGACATCATATAACAGAAATAAGATTTATTAAATTCAAGAGGGCTCTCGTCCACAATTGTGGCTAGACGAGTAGGGTCCTCGAAGCTACTTTCTATCTCTATCAGATTGACCTCATTGTTTGGCAAAGGATTAGTAACAACATTAGGTACTCCTATCTCTTTATCGTCAAACAAATCTTGGATGACATCTTTCAAGTGGAAGCAAGAGTTGGTGTCATGACCGGTGAAGTTGTGGTACTTGCAGAAGAGGTGATGAGCATGATTGGCAGGAAGATCTTTCTTTGGAGGCCCACCTTCTCTTGGTTTGATTTTCCCGTTCTTGACAAGCACTTCGAAGAGTTCTTCTTGGGTGATTCCTTCAAGCTTGTCATAATGTCTATCCTTCTTCTTCTTTTGTGGTGGAGGTACTGCAAAGTATTTACCATTTCCGGGATGATTGAAGACAATGGCATTGACAGATGCATCCTTGGGATTGGAAGAGGAAGAAGAGCTCTTGTTGTAACGGAATCCACTTTCTTTCTTGACTTCCCTTTTGTGTTTGATGAGGTCATCTAACCGTATGCCCGACTTGTGAAGTTCGGCGAAGCTAGGAAAATAGTTGTCGGCTAGCTTGTCTTGATATTCCTCTCTAAGGCATTGTATGAGGATGTGAATTTGCTCGTATAGGCTGGGCCTATCAAAAATTTTGGTTAGTTTGGTTCTCCACCATTTGACAAAATCTGTGAAGGATTCGTTCGGAAGCTGCTTGGTTTGCTCAAGATCCCTTCTAGTGGTGCAATAAGTGGAGTTGTCCTCGTATTGCTTTTGGAAAGTACAACTAGCGAGTGGCCAGTCGAGTCTTGTAGAGAGTGGAAGGGTCATATACCAATCTCTAGCGGCACCATCGAGAGTTTGTGGAAAGCATTGGGCCAACAGGTTGCCATCGACACCCATAGGCAGCATGGCCCAATAGTAAGTCTCCAAATGTGATTTGGGACAGGTGGTGCCATTGAATTTTGCAATGTCTGGTGTCTTGTACTTTCTAGGAAGCTTTGACATGGACTGACGAAGGGTATCATAATCAATAGAGAGCGAGGCTCCCTTACTCACATCGAGGGATGCAAGTTTCTTTTCTAGCATGGCCATGGTAAGGGGTTCATTCTTGCTTTCCCCCTTGCTTTCTTTCTTGGGTGTGTAGCTTTCATTGTCAGATGAGGAAGATGACGAGCTAGACTCGTACCTCTTTTTCTTGCCTTTGCTTTTGCGGCGACCCTTGGCCCTTTTGGTGCATGACTCCTCTTCTCCGGAGGAAGAATCATTTTTCTTCTTCTTTTCTTTGTTGGCTAGTGTAGCCCTAAGCTCTTGAATTTCTTCCACGAGAGTGTGGATTTGGGAAGCTTGCACTTCTAGGCGATCATTGGCTTCTTCCAGAAGTTTGTGGTTGTTTTCGGACAGAGTTTCGTTACCCGGAATGTTGTCGACGTCGGACATTGTGTTGGGAGTCTTGGAGTTGAGTAGCTTCGGAAAACTGACAGAAGAGATGCAGATATCAGGATCTAGCCCCAACGAGTCGGAAGCAGGTTCAAAAATGGCTCTGGCTCAAATTCAGCAAACAGAAGCATTATCCCGCGCGAGATATGTTGTCCCGCGCGAGATAACCACACGGAAAGTCGATTTTTATTTAGACCTAATTTTTGGTCGGAACGGAAAGTCCGTTTTGAGGGGTTTCTAAGGCCTTTATCAGAACCTAACGACTAAGCAATCAATCCGATTTTTGTAAAACAAAGCCATGTAAGATCGTTTTTCGAAGGATTATACGTATATGTATTTTTTTCAAAGGGACATCCGAAAGGGTCATTCCGAAGGGACTTTTTCCGAAGGGACTTTTCCGAAGGGACTTTTTCGAATCCTTCGTTATTGTCAATTTTGCATGGCTTTGTTTTGGTCAAAAACAAGAAAAGATCACCGAGTCAAAACCGATCGGTCACGGAGTGATCCTAAAAGGACAATCTACATGAGTATGTGGCGATGCAGGGCTGGAAGGCTAGGCTCCCCGCGATATGACAATCTAGGTGGATTGAATACGCGGAGTGGGATTGTCCAACTTCGGAGAGACCGGCGACTAGGTGGTTACCGTCATCCGTCCTTAGTGTGGGTCCCGGGTTTATAGAGGGTATGCAGTGCAATGACAGTTATAATATGAGTGCGCGTGTGTGATAGTCAATCTAGGTGATAGAGTAAAATAGAGAGTTTTTTTTTTTTTTTGAAAAATCAAAAGGAAAACAGATAGTGGCCGCACCAAGTGGTTGCCTACGTTTCTCCCAAATTAGGAAGACTCAGGCCATCATAGTTCCACATAAAGAGAGAGAAAGAGAGATAAATAATTCAATTTACAACTCCCGAATCCCCAATGGACCGGACTTTAATTAAATAAAACCCAATCGCACGCAGTTTATAAATAATAATCAATTATTTAAAGGAAACGAAGGTTCGAGTTCTACACCTTAAGGGAGGCCTTAAGATGCGAGAACTCTGCAGATAATGAATGCTGGGATCCCCCTTGCATGTTCGGCTCTCGTCTTGGACTATAAGACAAACGGGAGAAACCAGAAAACAACCAGATTGCCGAAGCAATATCTCGCGCGAGATATGATACCTCGCCGCGAGACATGCCTCATCTGAGAGCAAAAAATTCGAATTTACAAATTTTTTTTGAAAACCTCTCTTTTAATTTTGACGCAAGTTTAAGCCTCTTAATTTTAAATCCCCAGCAGAGTCACCACTGTAGCGTTGTGAGGAAAAAAGAATTTTATCCTTTTCGTTTTGAGTCGCCACCTATATTATTCGATTGGAGAAAATAGGAAAACCATTTTGAAAGAGATTTGGGTTCGGGGCTTAGGTTATGAAATGGGTAGGTCAAGGAGCATCCATTTCACCCAATCCGGAGATCGGTCTTACTAAAGAAAAGAGAGGTTTTCAAAAGAAGAGAAAAACGATTTTAAATATTATAAACAAAGGTCCATTTAACGGGGTTAAACGGAATGTAGGATCGATTGCTTCGAGACCGTCTCCATGATTTGGAGAGGCTCTAGGTGTTGGGTTTTACGGGTCCATGCGCAGCGGAATTAAGCATTAAAAACATAAAACCCAAGAAGCCCTTGGATACGTTCTATACAATTAATTTAAATTCCTATGAGATAGAATTATACCAACATTGAACGCTTTCCGTTCTTGAGCTATCGAACGATTTGATTGTGTGATATCGAATCACAAACTTCGTTCTTCAACTTGCTTGAACTCTAGGCCTTGATCGATGAACGAGCGAAGACCCTCTTTCGGTATCCACACCTTTGAATGAATTCAAGAACAACTTCTTGATGATTGCTAGATCTAAACCTTGAATAATATTGAGAGTATTTGATTATGAATTTTGCTTGAAAATTTCGGCTAGAGAATTAGGTCTGACAGACCTCCCATATTTATACTACAATAGTATGAATACGTCTCCTAATCGTATTAGGAGAACAGCTGTCAAACCGCGTATGGGCTTGATATGTCGCGCGGTATATTAAGCCAATGGCTTAGTATGTCGCGTGACATATGTAGCCAGTTACAGAGACTCTCAATCATTCTTCCTCCGGTTTAACCAATTCATTCTAGTTGTGTGTGACCCAATAGGATTACATTATGTTGGCAATGAGTTTGATCATATCGAACCTCATAAGACATAAGCGGACTCTAGCAAGCCATTATGTCTACCCAAATAATGTAACGTAAGAGTTCACATTTCTAATGGTGTACTTCCATTTCTCCCTTTGTCTCACGATGTTATATTGAACACAAGTCATGGTCCTTGTCAACTTGTCTTTGTTCAATGCTTTCTCGATTCTTTGAGTATAATGATAATTCCAATCATATTGGGGTACGGCCATACACTTTCATCATTATCACTCATCGAGGGGCCCAAGCAAAACATCTCTCTTTCGAGGGACAAATTCCATCTTGATTTATCATCCTTCCCATCATGAATCCGATCATGCCAAAGATAGCCTTTATAGATATCGTGTTAAGATATCGTTTGACTAAAATCAAACATGACTTTTCATCATATGTAAGGTCATGATAATCTCGTGTCTAGGAACTAAATGAAGTAACCTTATGAGATTTACTTATGACACTTGACCATGTCATAAATCTCATGCGGGTCATGTCCAAATACTTGTTCTCTAACAAGTACTCATAATTTCAATGTTCATATAATCATCACATGATTATCCATTGACAATTATACTAATCATTCTTTCAATAATTAGGGACGGAGATTATTATAAACAAATATACAAAACATATAATAATCAAATGATAAACATCTCATATAATAATAAATAATGTCAACACATAAGTCTATGAATCATAGGCCTAGGGCATAACACCAACAGTCTCCCACTTGCACTAGGCCCAATCTACCATGTATCGAATACCCATGGAACTAACATGACCATCATGCTTAGCTTGCGAGAGAGCCTTAGTTAATGGGTCTGCCACGTTGTCATCGTGTCTACTCGCATATCTTAACGTCTTCCCTTTCACATATCTCACGGATAATGTGGAAACGTCGAAGTATGTGTTTGGATCTCTGGTGTGATCTTGGTTCCTTTGCTTGTGCAATGGCACCATTGTTATCACGTAAAGTTCAATAGGATCTCCGATGCTTGGAACGACTTCCAAATCACTAATGAACTTTTTGATCCAAACCGCTTCCTTAGCCGCATCGGATGCCGTTATGTACTCGCCGGTTGTAGAATCGCGACGGTACTTTGCTTGGAACTTTTCCAACTCACGGCCTCCATTAAGCGTAAACAAAAATCCAGATCAAGGACTGAAATCATCTTTGTCGGTTTGGAAGCTAGCATCCGTGTAGCCTTTGACTACAAGATCTTCTTCCATTCCTCCAAAGACCAAGAATACATCCTTAGTTCTTCGTAAGTACTTAAGGATATTCTTGACTCGCTATCCAATGTGGTTCGGGATCCGATTGGTACCTACTCGTCATGCTTAGAGCGCACGAGACATCGGGTCTAGTACATAACATAGCATACATGATAGACCCAATTGTCGAAGCATATGGAATACCATTCATTCTCTTTCGCTCATCATTAGTCTTAGGACTTTGATTCTTGCTAAGAGATATACCATGCAACATTGGCAAGTTTCCTCTTTTAGAATTTTCCATTTGGAATCTTCTAAGGACTTTGTCAATGTAAGTACTTTGACTTAAACCAATCATCCTCTTAGATCTATCTCTATAGATCTTGATACCAAGGATATATGCGGCTTCGCCCATATCTTTCATTGAAAAACACTTTCCTAACCAAGACTTAACAACAGTAGTGCAGAAACATCATTTCCAATGAGTAAGATATCGTCGACATACAACACTAAAAATAGTGCTACGCTCCCACTAATTTTCTTGTATACACAAGGTTCATCTTCGTTTTTGATAAAGCCAAACTCCTTGATTGCTTCATCAAAACGTAGATTCCAACTCCTAGAAGCTTGCTTCAATCCATAAATGGATTTCTGCAACTTACACACCTTGTTAGAATTTTCGGATTGACAAAACCTTCAGGTTGTATCATGTATACATCCTCAAGTAACTTCCCATTAAGGAAAGCTGTTTTGACATCCATTTGCCATATCTCATAGTCATAATATGCGGCTATGGCAAGTAAAATTTAATAGACTTAAGCATAGCTACAGTGCGAAAAGGTTTCATCATAGTCTATGCCATGAATACGCCTATATCCCTTAGCTACCAGCCTAGCCTTATAGGTGTGCACCTTCCCATCCATGTCGGTCTTCTTCTTGAAGACCCATTTGCACCCTATGGTTTTTACACCTTCGGTGGATCAATCAAGTTCCAAACTTGATTATCGGCCATGGATTGTAATTCGGATTTCATGGCCTCTTGCCATTTTTCCGAATCAGAGCGGATATCGCTTCTTGATAGCAAGTGGGTTCATCATTTTCGATTAACTCCACTTCGTCACTTTCCGTAACGAGAAATCCATATCTCTCGGGTTCGGATCGTGACCTACCACTTCGACGAAGAACTTGTGCACCTTGAACCGGTTCCACAACGGTTTGTGAACTTGGTTCGCTTTCTACCATTGGTTCAATGTTGTTTTCGGGTTCTCGAATTTCTTCGAGATCTATTTTACTCCCATCCGGTTCCTTTGCGAAGAAACTCCTTTTCTAAGAAAGTACCATTTCGAGCAACAAACACTTTGTTCTCGTTTCGGTTGTAGAAATAGTATCCTTTGGTTTCCTTAGGATATCCCATGAAAACACATTTATCAGATTTAGGTGCTAGCTTGTCAGAAGTTAACTTCTTGACATATGCATCGCAATCCCAAATCTTCATGAAAGACAAACTAGGTTTTCTTCCATGCCACATCTCATATGGGGTCTTTTGAACCGATTTGATAGGAACTCTGTTTATAGTGAAAGCAGCAGTTTCTAGTGCATGTCCCCAAAAGGATAAAGGAAGCTCAACTTGACTCATCATAGAACGAACCATGTCCAACAAAGTTCTATTCCTCCTTTCGCACACACCATTCCATTGTGGTGTTCCAGTGGAGAGAGTTCTGAAACGATTCCACAACTCTTAAGATGATTGTCAAATTCTTGGCTCAAATATTCACCACCTCGATCGGATCGAAGTACCTTAATAGTTTTGCCAAGTTGATTTTGCACCTCATTTTGAAATATTCGAAATATCTCAAACGATTCACTTTTATGTTTCATTAGATAAACATATCCAAATCTACTATAATCATCGTGAATGTTATGAAGTACCGAAATCCTCCCCTAGCATCGCTACTCATAGGCCCACATACATCGGTATGTATGAGTCCTAGTAAGTCGCCCGCCCTTTCACCGGTTTTGGTAAATGGGTCCTTGGTCATCTTGCCAAGTAAACAAGACTCGCATGTCTCATATGATTCATAATCATGTGAGTCCAAAAATCCATCTTTGTGGAGTTTAGAAATGCGTTTCTCGTTTATATGGCCAAGACGACAATGCCATAAGTAAGTGTGGTTTACATCATTGGGTTTAGATTTCTTGTTAATGTTATAGATATCATTATCTTGATTTTCAACATCAAGAATATAAAGGCCATTGAATGAAACAAAGAAGACAATAATGCATATCACTCTTGTAAATAGAAAATTTCTTATCACGTATAAGAAAATTAAAACCTTCATCATCCAAAGCCGAAATCGAAATAATATTCCTACTTAAAGCCGGAACGTAATAACAATTGTTCAAAACAAGTATTAGTCCACTAGGTAAAGTAACTTCATAAGTTCCTACGGCTAATGCAAAGCAACTCTTGCTCCATTCCCCACACGTAGGTCCACTTTGCCTTCCTTAAGCATCCTTCGTTTCTTAGACCCCGCACATTTAGACAAATGTGAGTTCCACATCCGGTATCCAATACCCAAGAACTAGAAGTAGATAGGAATATATCTATAACAAAGATACCCGAAGTTGAAGCAACTCCTTTGCCCTTCTTCGTTGCTTCCTTGTATTTTGCGCAGCTTTCTCCTCCAATGTCCAATCTCATTGCAATGGAAGCAGCATCGCGTCCTCTTGTGACTTAGGCTTAGCCTCTTTAGGCTTGGAAGCCTCTTTGGGCTTGGCAACTTTTACCTTAGAATTAGCAACCTTTGCCTTTCCTTTACCCTTGAAACCCTTCCCCTTGTTAACCATTAGCACTTGGTCGGTTTTCTTCTCGACAATATTGGTTTCCGCAGTGTTCAACATTTGAACTAACTCGAAAGGTTTCTATTCATTCCACCCATGTTATAGTGCATTATGAAATGACTAAAACTTTTAGGTAATGAATTCAATATTATGTCGGTAGCCAACTCTTGGCTAATTGGAAAATCGAGCCTTTCAAGATGCTCAATGTGGCCCTTCAACTTGAGAGCATGGGGACCAACAGCTTGTCCTTCACTCATCTTGCATGAGGTCAAGGCCGCAACCGTGTTGTACCTTTCTTGCCTAGCTTGAACTTGGAACATTTCCATCGCCGATTGTTTAAGTCGATCGTCCCCAAGTGCTCAAGATCCTTTTGAAGGTTCTTGCACATGGCGGAGAGCATAAGGCAACCAACATCTCGTGGAGTCACGCTTGTGCTTCGATATTGTTCCCTTATCGCCCTAGCAAGCATTGGCAAAGCAGTTCGGTGTGGAATAGGTTCCTCGAGAACGCATAGCTTTTTCCTCTTGCCTTAGAACAATTCTAAGGCTACGGATCCAATCCATATAGTTTGTACCATTCTCTTCCAACTTCTCCTTCTCAAGGAGAGATCGCAGTGACGGTGATTATTGTTTGATGCCATTTATTCTACAAAAAGATATACATAAAATATGAACACATATAAGTAAACATATTATATGAAAAGTATAATGCATTTATTTAAAATGCTCCCACTAAATTATACACCTTCAAATGCAAGTAAGCATAATATACATTTAATGGGCTAAGATCCAACTTTAATTCAATTTCAAGTTTGCTATGGCAAACCGCTCAAAATTAAATTAATTAGGTAGAAAACATCAATCATATCACATATATGACTCTTAGATCTTTTATGAGATTAATTCAAGACATCATATGTCTAGGCATATTTTTAATCTCATCTTATGCCTTGGGTCCAAAACCATTTTGATAACCCAATTAAGTTCATTCATTTTAAACTTATAGGAACCACCATTTCCTCATCTTGCTCGCATTCGAATAGAATCAAAGCACCTTGCTATGGCAAGCCTACCCAAAACTATCCGAATGGTCTCAAGTGTTTAATCATGAATTGGCATAAAGAACTTAAAAGTTAAATGAAGGTTCTTTAAAGGTAGATTATAAGCATATCGTAAAGATAGTCAAAATCATGCACTGTGTAAGTTCCCAGTGAAGATAGGTGAGCCACAAGGACTTCTTAAGTACCAACTCTTCCTTAGACAGAACTCTCCTAGACATGCATAATTAGAAATCAACTCTGATTAGGCAACATAATCCCCACCTTTTTTCTAAACAATCAGTTTCCTTTTAAATTTCGCGTATTTATGACTTGTTTCCATAAACAATCATAAGATCCAAAATTTACAATGTCTAAATCTAAACATATTAGGAAACTAAATATCATGTTTCAACTAAACATCTAATTAAAAATTCTTAGCATGTAAGAACAAATAAAACATGCAACGCAATAATTATTAAAATCACATTTTAATCAATTAATCATGCATATTAATGAATCAATCTAGCATGGTCTTATAAACTCAATTTTATAACATCCAGATTTTCATATGAACATATCAGATTGTAAACACAATCACAAAATAGCAGAAAAATTTGAACAACCTGATTCTGCCCAGTTTTGGTTTATTATGTCGCGTGACAACATCAGCCAGAGGCTTGATATGTCGCGCGACCTAACAGGCCAGATAACCAGAATTCCACATGGCTCATCATGTCGCGCGACCTAAGCAGCCAGATTACAGGATTTCCAGATTCGAACCAATTCAGATTGCAACCAATTAAATCACATAAAATAACCTTTTACAGATTTAATTCAGCATAATTTGAAAACGATTTTCACATTGTTTCACATAAACAATTAAAATTCTATCGCATACAAAACATGCAATAAGCATATAAACAATTTATATCTTAAATCTAGCATGTTAATTCAAACTTAATCATACGAACGGGGCTCTGATACCACTGTTGGGTTTTACGGGTCCATGCGCAGCGGAATTAAGCATTAAAAACATAAAACCCAAGAAGCCCTAGGATCCGTTCTATACAATTAATTGAAATTCCTATGAGATAGAATTATACCAACCTTGAACGCTTTCCGTTCTTGAGCTATCGAACGATTTGATTGTGTGATATCGAATCACAAACTTCGTTCTTCAACTTGCTTGAACTCTAGGCCTTGATCGATGAACGAGCGAAGACCTCTTTCGGTATCCACACCTTTGAATGAATTCAAGAACAACTTCTTGATGATTGCTAGATCTAAACCTTGAAGAATATTGAGAGTATTTGATTATGAATTTTGCTTGAAAATTTCGGCTAGAGAATTAGGTCTGACAGACCTCCCATATTTATACTACAATAGTATGAATACGTCTCCTAATCGTATTAGGAGAACAGGCTGTCAAACCGCGTATGGGCTTGATATGTCGCGCGGTATATTAAGCCAATGGCTTAGTATGTCGCGTGACATATGTAGCCAGTTACAGAGACTCTCAATCATTCTTCCTCCGGTTTAACCAATTCATTCTAGTTGTGTGTGACCCAATAGGATTACATTATGTTGGCAATGAGTTTGATCATATCGAACCTCATAAGACATAAGCGGACTCTAGCAAGCCATTATGTCTACCCAAATAATGTAACGTAAGAGTTCACGTTTCCAATGGTGTACTTCCATTTCTCCCTTTGTCTCACGATGTTATATTGAACACAAGTCATGGTCCTTGTCAACTTGTCTTTGTTCAATGCTTTCTCGATTCTTTGAGTATAATGATAATTCCAATCATATTGGGGTACGGCCATACACTTTCATCATTATCACTCATCGAGGGGCCCAAGCAAAACATCTCTCTTTCGAGGGACAAATTCCATCTTGATTTATCATCCTTCCCATCATGAATCCGATCATGCCAAAGATAGCCTTTATAGATATCGTGTTAAGATATCGTTTGACTAAAATCAAACATGACTTTTCATCATATGTAAGGTCATGATAATCTCAGGTCTAGGAACTAAATGAAGTAACCTTATGAGATTTACTTATGACACTTGACCATGTCATAAATCTCATGCGGGTCATGTCCAGTCACTTGTTCTCTAACAAGTACTCATAATTTCAATGTTCATATAATCATCACATGATTATCCATTGACAATTATACTAATCATTCTTTCAATAATTAGGGACGGAGATTATTATAAACAAATATACAAAACATATAATAATCAAATGATAAACATCTCATATAATAATAAATAATGTCAACACATAAGTCTATGAATCATAGGCCTAGGGCATAACACCAACACTAGGCCGATCCTAGATTCTATGGACTTATACCACTCTAACAATCAATTAGAAAGGGATTTAGGGGTTACCTTGCGTGAGGTGATTTGGGCAGAGTTTCGACTCAAGTTTAGAATCGACTCTTGACACGGACAGAGCTTCGCCTCGGTCCTTGACTTGGAGCTTGATGTTTGTTTATCAACAAGGTTGACAAACAAACTATGAGGTGAGTTTTAGGGTGATTTTGTAGGGTTCTTTCAGGGAAAGAAGCCAACAAAATGTGTGTGTGTGTGTTGTGAAAATTTGCGGTCGATTCCGGGGGGTCTCAACCTTGGAAGTCACCAAGTATTTATAGGGAATGGATAGGAAGAAGTGGAGAGGTAAAACCCTATCAGATGGTTCTAGACCCCAAATCTTATTGGTTGGCCGGAGAGATAAAGTTTTATCCCGAAAAGAGGTTGAAATCGACGAGGAAACTGTCATCTGCAATCTGCAGAGGGGGGATATCTCGCACGAGACACGCCATCTCGCGGCGAGATATTGCTCCTGTGGACAGTTTTGTCCTTTCCTCGTTATCTCGTATGCAGTTTAGTCCCAAACTAACGGTGGTAAGTCAAAACTTAACAAAACATGACGAAATGGTGAATTTCTACTTCTTGACTCAAAGCGAGACTTAGAGTGGTATAAGTATGTTCCGATGTGTTCAGAATGGGGTGTCTACAGTGTGCAAATAATGTCTCAAGTCTAGCAAAAAAGTAAAGAAGACATATATAGAAAATTAAATATTCAACTACGATGTCCAAGACGGACTTGATTTAAATTGAAAAGTACTAGAACCTACGAAGGTTAACTGAAAGACCTTTTTTTCTTTTTAACATTTTTTGTTTTTAATTAATTTAATTTAGGATAAGTATCCCCTAGCTTAGCTGATCTTTGTTGTTGAAGCATGTCTCTACCCTTCAGTCTTGGAAACAAATCTCTCAAACTGCTGCGGAAGACCTTGTCTGTCTCGGGCGTCTTCAACAATCTCTTGCTTACTAACCTGGTGGTCATCTTATCAATTGTCGAATCATCAGTCAAGTCATTACTTCCTTTGGTAAAGAGCAAAACCATTCCATTCCTTCCTGACATTAGCTATATCATCAAGGTTGAACTCATCGAGGGATGGGAGTCCAAAATGCCTCACAAAATCCAGCTTTTGCTTAATCACAAGCTTGTCATAATCAAATAACCATTCTTAAAATTTGCACAACTAACTTGTCTATCTCACCAAGAGGTGGACCAAAGTCAATCATATTCACAAAATTTGGGCCATCAAATTCAATCGTGTTGATGCCAGTATTGTCAAGGAAAGGATTATTCACCACACATTAGGATCACCGGGGCTCTCGAGTTTTCCTTCTTCAGTTAAACCTTGGACCACTTTTGTCAAAGTTGTGAATTATCGGTTGTATGACTGTGGTAGTTATGAAAGGTGCAATGTTTGGTCATGTCAAGGGGTGCATTTGGATTCCTTGGCTGGAAACTCTCGAGAGGCTTGAGAAGACTCGCTTTACTAGACCCTTGAAAACCTTGCTCATGGGCAACCCAAAATCATCAAATTGATGTTGTTGCCTTGGAGGACCACTGTTTCGTGGTGCTCTTTGAATGTTGTTTACTGTACTCATTATCCCTTTTCCTTTACCAGATGTTGCAACTATTTTGGTAGGGTAAGGTTTGTAACAGTGGGAACTATTCAAACCTGTAGTGTTGCCCCTTGCACGAACCGTTTTGCTGTAACTATCAATATAAGCTTCAAGGCCTGACATCTTGTCAAACTTCTCTACCTCAGACACATGAAGCTTGTATGGTAGGGCCACCACTTTGCTTGGGTCAGTAGCTCGAATTAATGGAGTGTTGGTACTCGCATTACTAAGCTTTTCTCGCGTTTGTTTCATTTGATTTGTCAATATTACCATATGTGGATTAACAGAAGCACTCAAATTGTTAAAGCCTGCAACAATACTTACATTAACGAAGGGAACCTCACTAGGGGATACACTGGTTGAAGGAATGACTGTTTGATCATCCTGATGGGGCAAGTGAGCGTAATGTAATCATAACCCCTATTATCATACATTGACCCTAGCGTGTAAGCTTGCAAAACCAAGTAAAGAGGCTGGTGAAACTGATAAGCGAATTCCCTAGATCCGGTATTCAAAAATGAGGATGGGAAACCTGAAGTAACTGAATGCTCTCTTAGAAACACTCTTGGTTAGACTTAAATGGAAACTCATGTTGGGGCCTCAGAGCAAAACTGTATGGAGACTCAAATAGATCTCGAGGAAATGGAGTAGAAACCGGCAAGTACTGCGAAGACTGAAACTAAGGAGTAGTAGGAGCGGATGGAGCAGACCTGGGAGACTGCTAGAAATACTGAGTTTGTGGGGCAATCAGAACAGAACTAAACAAATTCTAAACATACTGAGCAGTAGGACCAAAGCGGCACCGAGCAACCGAGCTTGAAACACTAGAGCGGCTTAAGCCATTGCTGATTGCAACAAGGGACGGGGAACACCGGACCTTGTTGGTCTCCTTTAAGACTAAAGAGGAGGAACTTGGTGGTAGTTCTGAGCATTGGTATTGTCTAGGGAAGGATTTTCGTCATCCTCGGACATCTCAATGAAGGTTCCAACGAGCTGGAGAATTATGGTGACCTCTCGGCAATGCATGGACTCTATGAACTAAGCTTGCTGATTGATAGGCTAAAGTCGCACGCCTACAAATTAACCAAAGACTTTGTCACAATAATGTAGCTAGAGCAAGTCCAAAATTGAACACGAAGAATGGTTATAAGTTCGCACAATTGTCACTTGACAAGATTGGGGGTCTAAGACTTATTTTGATTACTTCCTAAAACGGGAATAAAAATTAGATTGTAAACAAATAGAGGAAAGCACTTTGGATTGATTAATATCCCCGTCTATCATTCAAATATCATCGGTCAATTCTTTTCAATTTTATCCTCTTCACTCGATCACGAGATGTATTTCAATCTCTATCTCTTTCTTTAATATTAGTTAATAGCAGTGACACACTCACTAATAACCCTAATCAATATTCAAACCTAACTGACACGGTCTAGATTCAAAATACTAATTGATTACCGATTTAAGAGATGAATATCGAGACCACTTTCTAATGTTATTTCAATTAGATAATTGTTTATTTTCTCCTAATTCACAATCCACCATGACACATGCATGGACTATAAAGATGCTACTTGTGAAACCCTAAATTGACACAATCTTAGGGGATTCTAGTAATAAATCAATAATAAGGATTTAACAATCGGCCTAATTGCAAAACCCTATAAATCAATTTAATCAATCAAGAACAAGAGAAAATATAAATAGGATAAAAGAGATGAAAAGAAATTAACCTCAATTGAAATCAAGAACGGTTCCAATAATTAAATCCTAAGCAAATGAAATTAGTTCTCCATGGAAATAACAATCTCCAAAAGTTTTCTAGGTTCTCTAAAAGAAAGTAAAAGTTAGAACCCTTATAATATTTTAAAAGGAAGTATTTATACTCCACCCCATAATCCAAAAACTAAAAGGAAAAGAAAATAAAAATAAAAAGACTTTTAAAACAACTGCAACTGCGGCGACATCATTTTGATTCGATTCGTAGTCGTGACACGAGTCGTACCCTTGGAACAAGTCGTGATGACAAACACGGGTCGTGCTTACAAGCACAAGTCGTGCTAATTCCTTCCTTTCAACTTCTAGTTTTTCACTTTGGTCACTGGACTTTCCTCTTTTGCACTTTGGTCCTTATACTTTCCAGATTTGCAGTTTGGCCCCTGAACTTTATAATTCCAGTTTACTCCCCAATTTTCGATAATTGCAGTTTGGTCCCTAAACTTCCAAAACAAGCTTAGATCCTCCATTTTCTGATTATTTGCACTTCAACCCCTGTACTTTCAAAACACTAACAAAACACATTAAATTCTCAAGGTTTTAAGCATTAAATAGGCTAGGAAACATATCTTTTGGATGGGTAAAACCACATCCATCAAATACCCTCAAACTTATCTTTTGCTCGTCCTCGAGTAAAACAAAACTAAAACAAAATAAAAACTAACTAACTAATTAAAACACATAAAATATTTTGGACTGTTCAATTCATATAATAAGATGTTCGCACAACAAAGTCTCAGATCTTTACAACACACATAATCTACAAATATTATTATGAACATGGGATTATGTTTACATGGACGCATCTAACTTACGATTCTCCACCACATAATGAAAGATGAATGAAATATGAGAGATCAATGTTACCAAAATAAGATAATTTATAGGGTCACTAATGTCATGCTCTAAATCAATAATAATAAGATGAAATTTCACAAGGACACTCATATGCATGTTTAAACAAAACTGTCAACCCGGCTACTCTTTAGGGATCAAGTATGGCTTTATGGCTTGTAATGTATCGTGAAAATCGCAGGCTAGGTTCACGGTTCCAAATGAAGGTAAGGACATATGAAGTCAAGCAAGTGAAACTAGGAAGTCTTCATCATACATCCTCACTTTAAAATTTATCAATCTGTTCCATGCCAACCCATTGATTCAATCCCCAAACTTATAATTTTGCATACTTCACACTTGGGATTGATCACCTTTCTTTCTTTTTGGTCACTTTCCACTTCAATATTAGAGAGGGCAAGACTTTCTTTTCAGTTTTTTTTTACACATATATATCACAAAGAATATGCATTCAATATTTTACTCAAGCCCCTCTTTTCAATACATTCATACCCTTTTCTTTCTTTTCATGACCACTTTCCACCCTTGATTTCTCAAACATCCCCCACAATTCCCATTCTTTTCCTAGTTTCACTTTCTTGAAAATGTGAGAAAATAGTGTATAAGTTAAAAGGGTAGGACAATGAGGGTACAAAAGAAGGTGAATGATGGTCTAAGATAACCTCCCACTTTGTGAAAGATTCCATTATTTATCAAACTCAAAAGGGGTTCTAGCGGAATTTTTTATAAGTGACGAGAAAGTTTAAGACTCACAAATAGGGTTCAAAGAAAATAGCCAAATATCACTTCCCAAATAGCCCAATTGATGTGTTATTGACAGTCATGCAAGCATGTTCTAGGGACCCCGAGAATGCCAAAGGTCTCCTAAATTGGTAACAAAGATCAAGAACAATAGCATGGAAGTGAAGGGTGGAGAAATCATACTTTACATGTATCAATGCAATTATAACCTCATATTGACAATAACACTCAAGATTTTTAAAATTAAAGCACTCTCAAATCATCATCGACTTTAGCCAAAATCCCAAAATATGAAATGAACAAATTTTTTAAATTTTTCTATTTTTTTGGAGGGTGACACTATATATACTCCCCTATAAACCCACAAACTCGGAGAGATATCTACCCCCAAACTCAAAATATACTATGTCCTCATAGTGTTGAGTTTTGGGGTTACAAACACAGCGGAAATATTTATAAAACAACACAAAACCCTAAGCCCTTGAATCCGTCTATCATGAAGAGATGAAAAACATGAAATAGAATTACATACCTTGAATGCGATTTGTTTGTTCAAAACGGATCTCAAAATTCAAGCTTAGAATTTTGTTGTCGAATCTTCTATCTTCCTATATTGTGTTTTTATTATTATTATTATTTACATGATATAAAAAACACACACATGCACTAAACAGCTTTTCTCTCTATTTTTTGTCGTTCTTGGTGAAACCCTAATAATTAGGGTTTTGCCCTCCATGGCTGATCCGGGCATGTTTCCTCCTCTTCCCTCTAATGCAAACCCTAATACCAATCACAATGCTAACCCTAATCCACTGCAGAACCCTATTGCTGAACCGAATGTTGATTCAGCCGTCATACACTCTCATGCAAACCCTAGGGCGGCGCCTCCTTCTAACCCTAATAAATCTTTTGCTTCCATAATCAGCTCTACTCAATCGGCTCCAATCAAAGATATTCCATTGATTCCAGCCGCTACTCACAAAGGTATGCCATCATTGAAACTTTCGAAGGAAGCTTTAGAAGCTTTTGCAAGGCCTTTTGCTTGGACATTGGTGGGGAAATTTTCTAATGGCAGACCTACAATGGAGGCTGCAAGAATTGCCTTTGCTACATTTCATTTGAAGGGATCTTATAAATTGGGCCATATTGATTCTCGTCATATGTTGATTCAACTCACCAATGAAGAAGACTTCCAACGCATTTGGACAAGAGAGGTTTGGTATGTGAACAGATTTCCTATGCGTACTTCAGTTTGGACACCTTCGTGGAAGCCTCAAACGGATTCTTCTATCGTTCCTGTGTGGGTAAGTCTTCCCGGCCTGCTGGTTCACTTATTCAATAAAATCTTTCTATTTTCCTTGGCTCGAATATTTGGAAAGCCTATGTCGCTTGATAAAGCTACTGCTGAATTATCTAGGCCAAGTGTGGCTAAGATATTGGTGCAAGTTGATTTACTAAAACGATTACCTGATAAAATTCATATAGATTGTGGGGATTGTATGCCGAGTTTTGTGCAGCCTGTCGAGTTTGATAACATGCCTATGTATTGCAGCCATTGTTCTCTATTAGGTCATGATAATTTTAATTGTCGTATTCTAAATTCTGAATACAAGAAGAATAGTGATTGGGATGGAAAGAAGAAGGCTGATCAAGGAAAGGGAATTTTTAAGGAGGATAAGAAGAAGGGAGATTCTAAAAATGAAGAATGGATTCGAAAAGATAAGAACAAGGATCAGCAAGAAGGAACAAGCAAGAGTGCTGAAGATTTAACCAAAAAAATGGAGGAAAAATCTGCTATTGATTTTAATAAGAAGGATGGTAGCTCTAAGGTTTTCACGGCTCCTTTAATAGCTAGAAGGGGTATTGCTTTGCCTCAATCCGTTAATGAAGATCTTTCAAAAAGCCTAAAGGCTGTAAAGACGAAGGTTGGAGTCTCTCAATTGGATGTGGCGGATGAGGTTAATTTGCCTATTCCTGATGTGCAAGACCCTCTTAAATTATGCACCCCTTTGCGAGATGATTCTGCTATGCGAGCCAAATCCTTTTCCCATGTCAAGATGAATGCTTTTAGCAACCTCAATCTTTCTCCAAGAGCTCCTCATGTTACCTCGCTGCAACAAGTGATAAATGATCAATTGGATTACAAAGAAAGGGCTGCTATGTCTGATGTGCAAGATGATGAAGGCTTCATTACTGTCACTCACAAAAAGAAAAATCAAAGGGGGAGATCCCCGCCTATGTAAGTCCCCTCTCTTTTTCTATTTCCCATTTACTACTCTCCTTTTATTATTTTTAATGGTTAGTTTCATTAGTTGGAATGCTCGTGGTATTGCTAATAATGCCACTGTTCGTAGGATTAAGCGTTTATTTCGTTCTTATGGGGTTTCTTTATTTGCGCTCTATGAGCCAAAAGTGGCTAGTTCGTCTTTGGGGCAGTTTATTCGAAAGGTTAGGTGTGATTCTGGTTTGGCTAATGCGAGTAATAGAGTTTGGGTTGTTTGGAAGCATGGGCTGAATGGTACTATTATTCATGATTCGTCTCAGGCTCTCACTATTCAATTTTCTCATCCTATGTGGGTCGAATCTGTTTGGGTTTCTTTTATTCATGCTAGCTGCAATAGATTCTCTCGCATTAACCTTTGGGAAGATTTAATGGCTATTAGTGATGTTGATTATCCGTGGATGGCTGTTGGTGATTTTAATTGCGTTCTTGATCGGGCCTCCGAAAGATAGGGGAAAACCGATCAATGATATGGTCATATCGAAGTTTTACGATATGGTGCAGTATGCTAATTTGATTGATGCTGGTTTTGAAGGGAATATGGCTACTTGGTCTAATAAAAGAATGGGCAGGAGAGTTATTTATCAACGGCTTGATAAAGCTCTTTACAATGAAAAGTGGCTTCATATGTTTCATGCTACTCGTGTTACTCATTTATCTAAGGCTTGCTCTGATCATGCTCCTCTAGTGATTAATGTTACGCTTCAAGGTGAAGAAAAAAGAGGCATGTTCCGTTTTCTTAACATTTGGCTTAAGCACCATGATTTCACCAACATTGTTCGTGGTTCTTGGGAGACTCCTATGGAAGGTAGGCCTATGGTTTCCTTTGCTAAGAAACTCAATAGGCTTCGTAGAGTTATTATGGGCTAGAATAAGGAGGTTTTTGGTAGAGTGGAGCAGCAAATTAAAATGGCTGAAGATGAGGTGATTGTTTGTGAAGCTCAGCATCAAAATCTGAATAATGAAGAATCTAGAGCAGCCCTTCACCTTGCTCAAGCTCAGCTCCTCCAAAAGTTGAAGATGGAAGAAGAGTTATGGGCTCAAAAGGCAAATTTAAAATGGCTGAAAGAGGGGGATCAAAATACTAGATTTTTCCATGCTATTGTTAAGCAGAAGAGACAAAAGTTGTGTATTCATAGAATTAAAAATCGTCAAGGGGATTGGATTACGGATAGTAATGATATTAAAGATGAGGCTGTGGGGTTTTATTCGGAACAATTACAAGGCCATTGCGATATCCCCTCTGATGAGTTTTCCTTTCTTATTCCTCGGCTCATAAATGATGATGATAATGCCTTGCTCACGGCTGTTCCATCTATGGTAGAGGTTAAAGACATTGTCTTTGGTATGAACGGCCAAAGTGCAGCAGGTCCAGATGGCTTTACGGGTGCTTTTTATAAGGGTTGTTGGGATATTATCAAGGATGATTTTGTTAAGGCTGTTGGGGATTTCTTTTCGGGTTTTTCGATGCCTTAAAGTTGGACTAACACCCTAATTGTCACTATTCCTAAGGTTGAGTCTCCTTCATCTTTCTCTGATCTTAGACCTATCAGTTTATGCAACTTTTGTAATAAGGTGGTTACTAAACTTCTAACCAACCGGCTTGCTCCTATTTTGCCTCGAATCATTTCTCCTCAGCAAAGTGGTTTTGTTCAAGGGAGAGTCATTCATGAAAATGTCCTTCTCGCGCAAGAAATTATGCAATCTATTAATAAAAAGGTCCGTGGTTCTAATGTGGCTTTAAAGTTGGATATGGCGAAGGCTTATGATAGATTATCTTGGTTTGGTCAGATTAAAGTCATGAGACTCTTTGGCTTTAATGAAGTGTGGATTGATTTGATATATAGGTGCATTTCAAATAGTTGGTTTTCTGTTCTAGTTAATGGCGAAAGTTGTGGTTTCTTCAATTCTACTCGAGGGCTGCGACAAGGAGATCCTCTTTCCCCTTACCTTTTCATTATTGCTGTGGAGATGATGAGTAGAGGCCTGAATCATTTGCATTCTATCTATCCTCGATTCTGGTTCCGTATTCATATTAATACTCCGTTGGTTTCTCACTTAGCTTATGCGGATGATGTGATTATTTTTTGCAATGGGTCTAAGAGTTCTCTTGAATGTCATATGAAATATCTTGAGTGGTATCAAAGGTTTTCGGGCCAGCTTGTCAACATTAATAAGTCTTGCTATATTACGGGTGCTAATTGCAATAGAGCGGATGAAATGGCTGCCATCACGGGGTTTTCGAAGCAAGATCTTCCTCTCTTGTATTTGAAATTTGTCCTTTATACACGGGTAGGAAAAAAGTCAGCATTTTCGCCCCTCTAATTCGAAAAATGGAGAATCGTTTGGCTTCTTGGAAGGTTAAGCTTCTTTCTTTTGGAGCTAAGCTTACCTTGATTAAGTCTTGTCTTGCTGCAATCCCCCTTTATTATATCTTTCTCATTGATCCTCCTAAAGGTGTTATTCATGCTTTAGAAAAGATTATAGTCAGATTTTTTTGGAGCAACCATGATGGGAATCGTAAATGTCATTGGCTTTCTTGGAAGAGTATGAGTCGGCCTATTGCTGAAGGTGGTTTGGGGATTAGGAAATTTGAGGATATCTCGCTTGCTTTTGCCATGAAGTTGTGGTGGCGTATCAGAACCATTGATACTCTTTGGAGCCGTCTCATGTTGGTGAAGTATTGTTGGGAGATTCACCCAATGGATGCTTCTCTTACTTCTTATACATCGCATGTCTGGAAAAGGATGATTGAGGCTAAGCCTTGGGTGGAAGATAGGATGGCTTGGCGCATTGGTAATGGGGAGATTTCTATTCATGAAAATTGGCTTGATGTTCCTATCAATGATATCCCCCGGGCTCATGTGCAGATTTTTACTCTTTTTGAGAATGGTTTACCTTGAGCTCTTCATATTCAAGAAGGTTTTGGTATGCACCTGCTTTCTTTAATCAATTCTCATAATATTTCCATATCCAATACTCCTGATACTCCTATATGGCTTCCGTCCTCTTCTGGTAAGTTTTCTCTCAATTCAGCTTGGCAAGAATGTCGTTCTAATAGGCCTCGTTCAAGGGTGTTTGATTTTTGCTGGTCCAAATTCATTCCTAAAAAGATTTCCATCTTCCTTTGGCGGGTTTTGCTTGGAGGGCTGCCTACGGACGATAAAGTTAAGCGGAAAGGTATCTCTCTTGCTTCTAAATGTGATTGTTGTATTGCTGGTTGTGAGGAGTCTATTGAGCATATCTTTCTTCGTGGCGAATGTGCTAGGAGGGTTTGGGATCACTTTAATTCTATGTGTGGCATTCGGTTCTTAGTTGGGAATTTAAATCAAGCTCTTCTTTGTTGGTGGCAAGGGCCTTCTCATCCTTCTTCTTCGGTTACTAAATGGTTGACTAGCATTATTCTGCTATCATTTTATGGGAAATTTGGATGGCTCGTAATAAATATCGTTTTGATAACTCTCCGATGTGTTCCAACAAAGCATTATCTATAAGGTTTGCTCCTACACTTCTAATATTGCCGATGCTTTCTACGTGACGTTTCCAAAAATGAATGATGATATTCATTTAATGGATGTTTTTCGAGTGAGTTCTATCCCCCAGTCCTCTCGGATCTTTAGATTGGTTGTGTGGAATTCTCACCGATGACGGTTGGATTAAAGTTATCTTGATGGGGTTTCTCGTGGTAACACGGGTATTCTTTCTTGGTGGGGGTATAATTCGGAATCCCCTTGGTGATTTCATTTATGGTTTTGCTAATTTCTATGGTGTTCGCCTAATATGATGGCCGAGGCTCTTGCTTTGCGAGGGATGGTCTCATTAATGCTCATAATCTTGGTTTTCTTCGTATTTGGTTAGAGCTTGACTCTAAGGTTTTGGTGCATATTCTGAACAAGGAATATCATATTCCATGGGCTATTTGGTATGTTGTTTCGCACATTTTTCGTTTGATGGATCAGATGGAGGTTCGAGTTACGCATATTTTGAGAGAGGGTAATGGTGTTGCTGATGGTTTAGCCAATATGGCTGCTGATGTTGGGACGGATACCTCTCTATTACAGTTTCATGATCTTCCTCATCATTGCAAAGGATTCTTTGCTCTTGATAAGGCAAAGACTCCTTATTTTAGGCTTGGTTAGTTGGTTATGGCTAGATTCCTTTTTGTTTTATTTTCTATGTATTCTAGCTTCCCCTCCCTTGATTGTAGAGGACCTTACGTCTTGTGTAAGGACTCCCCCCTTAGGTTTCTTTATTGGTGGTTGAGGTTGTCATGTCCCCCACCATGTTTGTACTTTCTTTTCTTTATTAATAAAATCTAGGGAGGTACCGTCCTCTTTTCGCCAAAAAAAAAAAAAAGAATCTTCTATCTTCCTTGTTCAATCTTGGTGATGAATCAACAATGGAGATCTTCAAGCTCTAGGAGATAAAGTAACCTCCCTCTAATGGTGATCCACATGCGAACGAACCAAGAACTCTTCTTGTTGGATTGCTAGATGATCCTCTTGATTATTGAATCAATATTCAATAATCAAAGCCAAAATAATGGAATTATTTGGGTGTTATTGATATTTGATTCTCAATCAAAGATCAAACTTTAGAGTTTCATAAACCCTAGGCAAAGATCTATTTTTGGCTGCTCAAAAGATCATATTTATATCAATATATAAATTACTAACAATTAGGGTAAATCTTTGACCAAACCAAAACCTTTTCCACCAAGGAAACTGTGTATGAACAAAAACAGGACGCTGGCACGAGTCGTGCCCATAAGCACGAGTCTTACCCAAGCCTAAATCAAGTCGTACCATGAGTCGTGATGGAAAAATCACTTGTGCTGCTTTATGGCACGAGTCGTGACCAAGCCAAAAGAACTCATTCCATGAGTCTTGACAAAAATTACAGTCGTACTGATTTTGTGTCACTAGTCGTTCCGAATGTCATGAGTCGTGACCTAGGGAACGAGGCATGCTCCTAGTTATGAGTCGTGACACAAACCCAAAATTTCAATTTTCAGCCAGAATCAAATTCGTTCTTTGTGTGTGACCCAAATAGGAATTATATTATGTTGTTAGCGAGTCGAAACATCGACCTCACAAGACATAAGTGGTTTCTAGCAAACTATTATATCCACCTAATTAATATAACATCAAAGCTTAATTCCTCGATAGATCAAATGTTACTATCCCTTTGTCCACAATGTCAAATTGAACATGAGTCACGGTCCATGTCAACTCACATGTTCAATGCTTTCTCGATTCCGAATATGTTGATAATCCAAATGCATTTGATCTCTATCAAATCACTTGAGTGTGGCGACACATTTCATCAACTTCATTCATCGAGGGGCCCAAGCAAACATCTCTTTCACACCGAGAGGGACAAATCCCATCTTGACTTATCATTCTTTCCTACAAGAATCCAATCATGCCAACATAGCCCTTATTGCTATCTGATTAAAAATAGTGTTAGGCTATATCAAACACGACGTTCATCATGTGAAAGACGATGATAATCTCAGGTACAAAGGATTCAATGACACTACTATCATGAGATTTAATCATGACACATATGACTATTGACCATGTCATAAATCTCATCGGTAGGTCATGTCCAGTACTTGTTCTCTAGCAAGTATCCATAAGTGTAATGTGCATCTCAAGCATATAATCATCTCTATGATTATCCATTATCAACTTATGCTAGATATTCATAATAACTAGGGACGCAGTTCAATATAATAAACATGTAAACATATAATGAACCAAATAAACTTTTCTCTATGATAAATGATAAAGACGATTACATAGTGGTTTAGATTATAAGTCAAACATAATTAAACGCCTAGGACATTATGCCAACAATCTCCCACTTGCATTAGGATCCATCTATGTATCGAATACTCATGGACCTAACATGATCATCATGCATTGCTTGTGCGAGGGGCTTTGTAAGCGGATCCCCAATGTTATCATCGGTTGATACTTTGCATATCTTAATGTCTCCTCTATCAATGAACTCTCGAATGAGATGGAAACGTCTAAGTATATGTTTGGATCGCTGATTTGACCTTGGTTCCTTTGCTTGTGCAATGGCACCATTATTGTCACAATAAAGTTCCACCGGATTAGTGATACTTGGAACAACTTCCAAGTCACTAATGAACTTCTTGATCCAAACTGCCTCCTTAGCTGCATCGGATGCTGCTATATATTCAGCCTTGGTTGTAGAATTGGCTATGGTACTCTGCTTGGAACTCTTCCAACAAATTGCACCTCCGTTAAGCATAAACACAAATCCCGACAGCGATCGGAAATCATCCTTGTCAGTTTGGAAGCTAGCATCTGTATAACCTCTTACAACAAGATCTTCTTCCATCCCTCCAAAAATCAAGAAAGCATCCTTAGTCCTTCTTAAGTACTTAAGGATCGTCTTGACTGGCATCCAATGGTTCTCACCAGGATCAGATTGGTATCAACTCGTCATGCTCAAAGCATACGAGACGTCGGGTCTAGTACAAATCATAGCGTACATGATAGATCCAATAGCCAAAGCATATGTAACTTCATTCATCCTCTTTCGCTCATCAGTTGTCTTAGGACATTGATTCTTACTAAAAGTAACACCATGACCCATTGGCAAGTTGCCTCTCTTAGAATTTTCCATCTTGAATCTTCTAAGAACCTTGTCAATGTAGGTACTTTGACTCAAATCAATTATCCTTTTAGAAACATTTCCCTAACCAAGACTTAACAGTCTGAAGTGCAGGAATGTCATTTCCAATGAGTAAAATATCATTGACATACAATAAGAGAAATAATAATACGCTCTCACTAAATTTCATTTATACACAAGGTTCATCTTCGTTCTTGACAAAACCAAACTCTTTGATCTTTTCGTCAAACCGAAGATTCCAACTCCTAGAAGCTTGCTTCAATCCATATATGGATCTCTGCAACATGCACACTTTGTTAGAATTTCTTGGATCGACAAAACCTTCGGGTTGTGTCATAGACACATCCTCGAGTAACTTCCCATTAGGAAAGCTGTTTTGACATCCATTTGCCATATCTCATAGTCATAATATGCAGCTATGGCAATCAAAATTCTAATAGACTTAAGCATGGCAACAGGCGAAAAAGTTTCATCATAGTCAACTGTTTGGTTTTATGGGTCCATGCGCAGTGGAATTAAGCATTTAATAACACAAAACCCAAGAGCCCTAAGATCCGTTCTATATGATTAAATTGAATTCCTATGAAATAGAATTAACCAACCTTAATTGCTTTCCATTCTTGAGCTATCGAACAATGTATTGATGTGATATTAAATCACAAACTTCGAACTCTAGGCCTTAATTGTCGTACGAGCGAAGACCCTCTTATGGTATCCACACCTTTGAATGAACCAAGAACGATTTCTTGATGATTGCTAGATCATAAACCTTGAAGAATATTGAGAACTTTTGTTGTGATTTTCTTTTCAGAAATTCGGCTAGCTTTTTAGGGTTTCACAGACCTTATATTTATACTACATTAGTATGGTATATGTTTCCTAACCAAATTAGGAAACCAGTCTGTAAACCGCCTTGTGGCATGTTATGTCGCACGATCAGACGAGTCCCATGGACAGGTACTATCGCGCGATGTATTATGCCACATCTGGTCTTTCTCAATTTTCTTCCTCTGGTTTAATCAATTCATTCTAGTTGTGTGTGACCCAATAGGATTATATTATGTTGGCAATGAGCTCGATCATATCGATCCTCATAAAACATAAGCGAACTCTAGCAAGTCATTATGTCTATCCAAATAACATAACGTAAGAGTTCACGTTTCCAATGGTACACTTCCATTTCTCCCTTTGTCTCACGATGTTATATTGAACACAATTCATGGTCCACATTAACTTGTACTTGTTCAATGCTTTCTCGATCTTGAGTATAATGATAATCCAATCGCATTGGGGTATGGCCATACACTTTCATCATTATCACTCATCGAGGGGCCCAAGCAAAACATCTCTCTTTCGAGGGACAAATTCCATCTTGACTTATCATCCTTCCTATCATGAATCCGATCATGCCAAAGATAGCCTTTATAGATATCGTATTAAGATACCGTTTGACTAAAATCAAATATAACTTTCATCATATGTAAGGTCATGATAATCTCAGGTCTAGGGACTAAATGAAGTGACCATATGAGATTTAATTATGACATTTAACCATGACATAAATCTCATACGGGTCAAGCCAACGATGAAATAATGACTATGGATAAAGTAGCAGAACAAATACAAGTACAAATAAGTGGAGTTACATTCGTAATCCCAACCTTGTACCAAGTAGAAACCACAGGGGATATAACCCTAGGAAATAACTTCTGTAGGTTATATGAGCCATTTGCTCAATACAAAGATACTATTACCTTCCATAAAAAAAGATATAGCTATTAGCATTAGAAAAATAACTAAAGCTTATTTTCATGGGCAAGAAGGATTTTTAGCTAGTAAAAAATTAGGAACAACGCTTCCAACACCTAATCCTGAAAATGTTACACCTATCACTGATTCGGATAGCTATAACATTTCCACTTTTGTTAAGGAGGAGGAGGAAGAGGATCCACTTGAAACGATCTATTCATTACAAAATATAGAAAATTTACTTGATAAAGTATGCTCTGAACATCCTTTAGATGAAAGAATTAATAAAAGTAAATTCACAGCTCATATAGAATTATTAGATCCCAATAAAATTATAAAAACAAAACCTATGCAGTACTCTCCACAAGATCGAGAAGAATTCAAGAAACAAATTGATGAATTACTAGAACTAAAAGTAATAAGAAAAACTAGAAGCCCCCATTTTTCTCCAGCCTTTATGGTAAATAAACATTCCGAGCAAAAAAGAGGAAAAAAGAGAATGGTAGTAAACTATAAAATGTTGAATGATCATACAAAGGGAGATGGATATCTCTTACCTAATAAAGAACAATTATTACAACGAATTGGAGGAAAAAATTATTATAGCAGCTTCGACTGTAAGTCAGGATTTTGGCAAGTTAGATTAACCAAGAGCTCTATTGAGCTTACAGCCTTCACATGTCCTCAAGGACATTTTGAATGGATAGTCATGCCTTTTGGCTTAAAACAGGCACCGTCCATATTTCAGAGACACATGGATGAAAGCCTCTCAAATGATTTTTCTGATTACTGCGCCGTATACGTAGACGATATAATTGTATTTTCTGAAACAGAGAAACAACATGAAGAACATGTTAACAATGGTCTCTTACCTAATAAAGAAAAATTATTACAACGAATTGGAGGAAAAAATTATTATAGCAGCTTCGACTGTAAGTCAGGATTTTGGCAAGTTAGATTAACCAAGAGCTCTATTGAGCTTACAGTCTTCACATGTCCTCAAGGACATTTTGAATGGATAGTCATGCGTTTTGGCTTAAAATAGGCACCGTCCATATTTCAGAGACACATGGATGAAAGCCTCTCAAATGATTTTTCTGATTATTGCGCCGTATACGTAGACGATATAATTGTATTTTCTGAAACAGAGAAACAACATGAAGAACATGTTAACAATGGTTTACAAAGATGCCTAGATTATGGAATTGTACTAAGCAAAAAAAAGGCCCAATTATGTAAAACACAAATAAATTTCCTAGGAATAACCATTGATCGTGGAAAGCTTGTTTTACAAAAACATATAGGAGTCCATATCAGTGATTTTCCTGACCAATTGCAAGACAGGAAAACCGTAGAAAGATTCCTCAGACTACTTAATTATATTTCTGGATATTACCCAAAAATTGCCAGTCTTAGACACCCTTTGCAAATAAAACTAAAAAAGGAAATCAAATGGTCATGGACTGACCAAGACACAGAAACAGTAAGGAAAATTAAAGGCCAAGTAAAAACTCTTCCTGACCTTTATAACCCTAGTCCTATGGACAAACCCATCATTGAATGTGACGCATCTGACCTATATTGGGGAGGGGTATTAAAAGCTCTTACTCTTGATAATCAAGAATTAATATGTAGATATTCATCTGGAACATTTAGTCCTGCTGAAACAAGATATCACAGCAATGAAAAAGAGATCCTTTCTCTAATAAAGACTATTAAAGCTTTCAAAGTATATCTGCTTCCATATAAGTTCTTAGTAAGGACTGATAATAAGAATGTATCTTATTTCATAAGAACTACCATCAAAGGAGATTACAAACAAGCCCGGCTGGTAAGATGGCAACAATGGCTAAATTATTATGATTTTGTGATAGAGCATATATCTGGTACAAAAAATGTACTTGCTGATATTATGTCAAGAGAATTCGCAGGTTCCAAGAACAGCTAAGCTGGAATGAGCATATCAAGCACAAAGGAAGAAATAGAAGATCAGATTCTTCAGCTAAAAGGAGAAATCCTCGAAAAGGAAACTCAATTGAGAAAACTCGAAAGAGTATACGGTAAAATGAAAGAAGGAGATCTAACTCCAAATAGCATAACATCCTCTATATGCAACGAGGATAATATCACCCATAATAAGGGTACTTGCAGCAGCAAGGACTTAGAGACAACAGTCTCAAAATCTCCTATAGAGATTAGAGTAGCTCATAATAAGAGCATAATTACGCCTCTTGAAGGCATGTTCCTTTCAAAGGAAAATCCGTCTCATTCTTCGGAAAATAAGACTACAGGGGAACTTTCATTTTCTCCCCAAACCAAAAAGATTTCTAAATACTATGTTCTTTATTCAGGCCCTAACCAAGGTATCTATACCGAATGGGAAAAAATAGCTCCTCTAATAGGCAATAACCATCATCAATCATTCAATAGCCCATAAGAAGCCCAAAGAGCCTTTTTCAACTACAGAAAAACCTTGGCCCTAAATGACCAAAAAACTTATAGCCAAATGATTCAATCAAAACCTTCACTTACTATAAAGCCACAAATGCCTGCACCAAAAGCCCCTGAGCCCAAGTCCCAAGTCCATGAGGCTATAAGAAATAGAATAAATAGGTCCAAATTGGTCCTCCATGAAGAAATTAGCTCTATTAACAAAGAAAGATTTTTCCATTACTTTAATATGGCAGAAGCCTATGATGAAAACAAAGAACAATGTTTTTTCACAATTGACAAAAAGAGAATTTCTTTATATGCTTTCTTTGAAAAAGCTAGACACTAGTACATATTTGAGCTTAGATAGCGCTTTTTTTTTAGCTTAGATAGCGCTTATAAGCGCTATCTAAGCTAGCGCTATGAAAGTTAGCATAACGCTTTTATAAGCGCTATCTAAGCTCCCAAACTTAGATAGCGCTTTTAAAAAGCGCTATCTAAGCACTTTTTTTATTTTTTTAGAAATCAACTTGCATAGCGCTTTTGAAAAGCGCTATGCAAGTAAGCGCTACGCAAGTTAAATTTCATTTTTTTTCCGACTGTACCTATTTTAAATTATATAAAAATAAAAATTAATATGCACCTATTTTAAATTATATAAAAAATAATAGAAACTAACAATCATCCCATTCAACAATAATAATCAACCTTTCATTTATGTACACAATAATAATTGTTACAATCATCCAAAAGAGTTATACTAACAAGAGTAAAAAAATATGTGTTCTCTCGATCATCAATATCATTAATATTACAATCAACACTAGTTAGAACCAAAAATTTTTGTAGTGCCTACTTTCTACTACTTCCCTGCCATCTTCTTAATTGATATAATTGAAAAGAAAAATCAAGAAATCACTTGCTCATTTGTTCGATCCCATATAGCCGTAAATGTCAAGGTTGCTTGAGAAGTGGTTCCAGATGATAAGGATGAACGGTCTTGAAAATTGGAGCCAGAAGTGGTTGTGTTGATGGTGTTAGGTTCATCAGGTTCGGGTTCAGTGTTGCTCTTAACTTTGAGGTCCATGAAATCGGAGATGAGACCTGGCTTAGTTATCTCAACAATTGTTTAATATTCTAAAATAAGAAACATCTTCAGTTAAGATGGAGAAAACTCACCCAATCTACAATATTATCATCCAGGAATTGACTTTTATCAATTGGTCGGCGTCCAGTAATCAACTCCGAGCGAGAACCCCAAAGGAAAAGACATCTGACTTCTCGGTCAGCTTCCCAGTGAGAGCATATTCTGGAGCTAGATAACTGCAAAATGAAGCATGCATGGGAATACAAAATATAAGGGATCACTCAAAACACAACTGTAATAACAAAACCTGAAAGAAAAACAAAGGAACAACGGAAGAGGTAGCTACAGGCATTTGCAAAAGTAAAGAAATCCCAATTCATGAAATATCAACCAATGTATACAAAAGGAGAGAGAGAGAGAGAGAGAGAGATAGAAAGAGAGAGAGAGAGAGAGATCTGACCCAAAAGTTCCCATAACACGGGTAGAGACATGAGTGTCATTTTCAGAATAGAAATGGGCAAGTCCGAAATCTGCGACCTAAATGCAAAACAAGAAATAGTCCGATAAAGGTGACACAGTAAGGATATAAGAGACACAAAGAAAATAACTCCCTCCGTCCCGAAATTATATCCCGCTCCTGAGAGTCATTGCTTATACAATGCCATAAATATACAATGAAGGAGGAGCGATACTAAAGTCATTGGATGAAGAAATTTCATTAATTTTTTTGTTGTATTAAAGTGCATATGAGAAAGTGGTGCATATTGTGATGTTAAAGATAATAGGCCAATGTACCTAGGCAGCTATAAGGACCAAGGTTATATGATACATGACAGATTTTAAGAATAGAAAATGCCACTCAGACATATGCAAATATTACTTAAACAAACCTCCCACTCATGCTCCAGAAAGAATAAAGAAAAAAAGGTCACCTGATAAAAGAAATCAATCAGCTTAACTTGTCATTCGATTACAGATAGCTTAATTCAATCCAAGAAAAGATCAGAATATTCATAAATGCAAGCATCTGTGTACATAATTTATAGTATAATTCTAGGAATATTGATATGAAAAATAAGGAATCAGTGCATCATTACTAACAAGCAAATGATCCAAAACGAGATTCACAAACTGTATAATCCTACTGTAGTTATCAGGCAACTGGATCTAAGCTGCAATAACACACTCATGATATACATAATGTACATTCATCTTCATACAGAAGGTAAGTAGCTCACATCATTCTGTTTTAACTAAGGAGAGATACACAAATGTCACATTTTGAATTAATTTACCACATAATGTGATGAGTAGAAATCAATTGGAGAAAGCAATACGCATAAGATAAGGGGATACTGATCAATTTCAATGGTTATTACAAAAAAAGTGTATATATATATATATATATATATAGAGAGAGAGAGAGGGAGAGAAAGAGAAACAGGTAAGACTGAGTTAAATTTTGGTATATTCAAATGAGTCATTTGAAGAAAAACCCTAGAGAGAAAATCATGTTATACAAAATAAAATTGTGAAAAAAATATATTACATAATCTGCAATGTGGAAATAACAAATGCAAGTGGAGTGCATTCTTGAAATACTAACCCGACAAAAGACAAGGGCGGTAAGCTTCGTCAATCCACATTCTGCGTTGGTCAAGGTTCCACACTTATCATCCCTGTTTATGTAACTCCTAAAAACAATGTGCATTCACAAGAGTATCTATAGACCATTTAAAACAATTAAGGAAGAAACTGAAGTTACCAAGTCGCAGTGGCACTCCAAGTACTTATTTGAATAACTCCTTGCATATTGCGTCAAGAAGTTGTTCTATTATCGCACTCATATCATCAGCACCACTTAACCTTGAATGCAAAACAAAGGAGTCCTGCCAAACAATTAGAGAATATTTTAGACCCCTACTTTATAACCATAAATATATTAAAATTAATGATTGACAACCAAAATCAGGACCATCCTTTAACAGGTATGTGTTGATACACTCTTCTTCAGGAAAATCGCCAGAGGAACTATCAAGAAGAGAATGAAGCATCAAGATATTGCAAAACACCTCTTATGTGGTATTGATTGATCACCATTGTTCTCACTCAAGCTCGTTCCCACCTTCCCCATATATAGAAGCACTAGGCCTCACCAAATCAGATATAGAGAAGATATATTTGTGTATTTACATTTAATCATTTGACCCAACAACAAAGCAGTAAATTACAATCAAAATAAACAAACAAGAAAAAATGCCCCTAAATGAACAAGACACCATTCAAGGGAAATTTTTGCAAAAAAAAATGTCTGGAAAAGTTAATTCAGCACTATTTTGCACTTTTTGCAGATAAAAACAACTTGCAATAGCATTTCAAAAAAAATACCATTAAAAGACGTGGAAGAGAACACAAACCCTAAATTCAGCTGTCTGACTTCAAATAGAAAGGCGGAGACCAAATTGATTCGAACAAATTGAGGGATTTACGATAGATGAAAATAGATCGAGGTCCACATACTTGATTCTGATTCTGATTGATTGCTAGGATTTGGAAGATTTGCGGATGAGCAATTAGAGTAGAGAAAGAGAGACACCTTGGAATCGCAAGAATCGGCGCTGGGACAGAATGGCGCTGGAGGAGGAGGAAGAATCGGCGCTGGGACAGAATGGCGCTGGAGTAAGAACGGCGCTGGAGGAGGAAGAACGGCGATGTAGGAAGAACGGCAACGACGTTGTAGGTAACGAGAGTGGAAAAGAAAAGGGTTTCTTATGGTAGAGTCGTGGAATGAGAGAGAGGAAAGGAAACAAGGTTAGGTTACGCCGAAGGAGAAGAGAGAGATAGAGGAGAGAGAACGGCGGAAACAAGGTTAATTAGGTTACGCTGGAGGAGAGGACGGAAGAGAGGAGGGAGTATAGATGGAACCTTATTTAAATAAGAAGCGTTTAGTAAGATAGCGCTTCTATTAAGCGCTTTGTTGGCTTTCACTTAGATAGCGTTTTACTTAATATGCGCTATCTAAGTTAATTTGTTTTTTTTTTTGCCTTGGTTATTAAATTTAAAGATGAGGATGCGCTATGTAAGTTTACAGTTTAGATAGCGCTTTTTAAAAGCGCTATCTAAGGTGCGTTTCCTAAGATTCAATTTGTACTAGTGAGACCAGAAATGGTTAAAGAAGTCTACGATTGTGGACTATTATCTATGGTTTATCCAAGCAATAATTTGATCGAGCTGAGCTTATTACCAAAGCCTATTTTTCATGCCATCAAGAACTATCGGACCAAAGTCATAGGATCCGGAGATCGAGACATTTATGTCAAAATTACCAGTTCGTTATTAGACTAGGATGAAGAAGAGTATTTCCTTCCCTACCACTGGATTGAAGTGTGATTAGCCAAAAAAGATGTAAGGTTTGAACTACCCCAAGCAAAGAAAGTAACAGAAGATGTAGAAGAATTGGCAACAGCCTTAAGACCATCAAGACTCAGGAATGTCTATAGAAAATATACTGAGATCTTTTCAGATAGCAAAAAGAGAATTAATTACTGCAATAATAAAGTTGTGGTAATCTCAAATTTTCCCAACATAATTACTACTCATGAATTGGAAAGCATTGCTACAAATGAAGCAAGTTTCTTAGACGGAAAACTCAAAGTTTCAGAACACACAAGAAGACAATGGTGCGAAATGGCCCCACCAGACCACATGTGTCCATACTGTATGAACAAAAGTCAAGAAAGACGGAAAGAAAGAGATGATGAGACCACCTCCACTGACTCCCTTTTTGGAGAAGACATATAATTTTGTCCTATAGCGTCGGCTAAAGAATCTTTAGGATCAATAATATAAAGGGATCCATGTACCCATCTTTTCTTTTGGACCTGCGTGTCCACCTTTGCTTTTTCTTTTTATCTTGTCAGGCATCTTTTGCCTTTTTATTTTGTTTTGAAGTCCGTGTTTGAAATCCGCATCCATCCTCCATCTATATAAGGAGGTATTGTATATGTTTGAAGGGAAGCGAAAATAAATGAAGAAAAGTTTTTCTTGAATATCTTTATTCAGTCTCAGTGAAATAGCTAGACATAAAAGAGTGAGGAGGGCAATCTGCGGGACAGTTAGCATACTGTTGGCAAAGAGGCACTCAAAGTCTTACACTTATCCAAACCTACCAAGGTAACCTACTTATCTAAAATGAATTGGACTCGTAGAAATTTAAACAATATATAATATCTCAATTATATGATAAAAAGCATGCATGCTGTTGAAGAACTCATTAAAAAACATGGTATTAACCCACTCATTATACAATCTGTCATTTACAATTTCGAAGAATATTTAGCTTATGAAGGAATTCTCTTTTTGTCAATTGTGAAAAAACATTGTTCTTTGTTTTCATCAGAGGCTTCTGCCATATTAAAGTAATGGAAAATCTTTCTTTGTTAATAGAGCTAATTTCTTCATGGAGGACCAATTTGGACCTATTTATTCTATTTCTTATAGCCTCATGGACTTGGGACTTGGGCTCAGGGGCTTTTGGTGCAGGCATTTGTGGCTTTATAGTAAGTGAAGGTTTTGATTGAATCATTTGGCTATAAGTTTTTTGGTCATTTAGGGCCAAGGTTTTTCTGTAGTTGAAAAAGGCTCTTTGGGCTTCTTATGGGCTATTGAATGATTGATGATGGTTATTGCCTATTAGAGGAGCTATTTTTTCCCATTCGGTATAGATACCTTGGTTAGGGCCTGAATAAAGAACATAGTATTTAGAAATCTTTTTGGTTTGGGGAGAAAATGAAAGTTCCCCTGTAGTCTTATTTTCCGAAGAATGAGACGGATTTTCCTTTGAAAGGAACATGCCTTCAAGAGGCATAATTATGCTCTTATTATGAGCTACTCTAATCTCTATAGGAGATTTTGAGACAGTTGTCTCTAAGTCCTTGCTGCTGCAAGTACCCTTATTATGGGTGATATTATCCTCGTTGCATATAGAGGATGTTATGCTATTTGGAGTTAGATCTCCTTCTTTCATGTTACCATATACTCTTTCGAGTTTTCTCAATTGAGTTTCCTTTTCGAGGATTTCTCCTTTTAGCTGAAGAATCTGATCTTCTATTTCTTCCTTTGTGCTTGATGTACTCATGCCAGCTCAGCTGTTCTTGGAACCTGCGAATTCTCTCGACATAATATCAGCAAGTACATTTTTTGTACCAGATATATGCTCTATCTCAAAATCATAATAATTTAGCCATTGTTGCCATCTTACCAGTCGGGCTTGTTTGTAATCTCCTTTAATGGTAGTTCTTATGAAATAAGATGTATTCTTATTATCAGTCCTTACTAAGAACTTATATGGAAGCAGATATACTTTGAAAGCTTTAATAGTCTTTATTAGAGAAATGATCTCTTTTTCATTGCTGTGATATCTTGTTTCAGCAGGACTAAATGTTCCAGATGAATATCTACATATTAATTCTTGATTATCAGGAGTATGAGCTTTTAATACCCCTCCCCAATATAGGTCAGATGCGTCACATTCAATAATAGGACTAGGGTTATAAAGGTCTGGAAGAGTCTTTACTTGGCTTTTAATTTTCCTTACTGTTTGTGTGTCTTGATCGGTCCATGACCATTTTATTTCCTTTTTTAGTTTTATTTGTAAAGGGTGTCTAAGACTAGCAATTTTTGGGTAATATCCAGAAATATAATTAAGTAGTCCGAGGAATCTTTCTACGGTTTTCCTGTCTTGCAATTGGTCAGGAAAATCACTGATATGGACTCCTATATGTTTTTGTAAAACAAGCTTTCCTTGATCAATGGTTAATCCTAGGAAATTTATTTGTGTTTTACATAATTGGGCCTTCTTTTTGCTTAGTACAATTCCATAATCTAGGCATCTTTGGAAAACATTGTTAACATGTTCTTCATGTTGTTTCTCTGTTTCAGAAAATACAATTATGTCGTCTACGTATACGGCGCAGTAATCAGAAAAATCATTTGAGAGGCTTTCATCCATGTGTCTCTGAAATATGGACGGTGCTTGTTTTAAGCCAAAAGACATGACTATCCATTCAAAATGTCCTTGAGGGCATGTGAAGGCTGTAAGCTCAGTAGAGCTCTTGGTTAATCTGACTTGCCAGAATCCTGACTTACAGTCAAAGCTGCTATAATAATTTTTTCCTCCAATCCGTTGTAATAATTGTTCTTTATTAGGTAGGAGGTATCCATCTCCCTTTGTATGATCATTCAACATTTTGTAGTTTACTACCATTCTCTTCTTTCCTCTTTTTTGCTCAGAATATTTATTTACCATGAAGGCTGGAGAAAAATGGGGACTCTTAGTTTTTCTTATTACTTTGAGTTCTAGTAATTCATCAATTTGTTTCTTAAATTCTTCACGATCTTGTGGAGAGTAATGCATAGGTTTTGCCTTTATAATTTTATTGGGATCTAATAATTCTATATGAGCTGTGAATTTACTTTTATTAATTCTTTCATCTAAAGGATGTTCAGAGCATACTTTATCAAGTAAATTTTCTATATTTTGTAATGAATAAATTGTTTCGAGAGGATCCTCTCCCTCTTCCCCCTTAACAAAAGTGGAAATGTTATAGCTATCCGAATCAGTGATAGGTGTAACATTTTCAGGATTAGGTGTTGGAAGTGTTGTTCCTAACTTTTTGCTGGCTAAGAATCCTTCTTGCCCATGAAAATAAGCTTTAGTTATTTTCCTAATGCTAATAGCTATATATTTTTTATGGAAAGTAATAGTATCTTTATATTGAGCAAATGGCTCATATAACCTACAGAAGTTATTTCCTAGGGTTATATCCCCTGTGGTTTCTACTTAGTACAAAGTTGGGATTACAAATGTAACTCCACTTATTTGTACTTGTATTTGTTCTGCTACTTTATCCATAGTCATTATCTCGTCATTTGCTATCCTGGCTTTTATAGGACTTTTAGTTTGTACCCAGAATTCTTCTGGTATAACTAGTTTGTTTGCTGTGCACATACTTGCTCCTGTATCTACATACATATCTAAGGATAATTTTTTATATCCTCTAAAGTAAAAGTATCCTTTTATGTAAATGCTATTGGGATTAGTCTTGCTTAGTGACATAATATTTTCATTGGTATTGTCTAAAATACAATTCTTTTCTGTTTCCCAGATTGTATTATCTGTTTCTTCATCCCAAGGGATAGTTTGACTAAGTAAATTATTCTGAATTCTCTGTATCAGATTCATCTTCTTCTTCTGATGTGAGTTCCCAGAATTCTTCTCCTTCGGAGATTTCTTCATCACTGAATATTGGTTCTAATTCAAATCTTTGTAATTCTTCTAGTATTTTATTATAATCAGTATTATTTTTACAGTCTCGGGCATAATGACCTATTTCATTACAAATCCAGCAACGGCATGTAGTTTTTTCCTGTGGACAAAACTTCTTTGTGTCTTTGAATTTAGGGTCGTCTTTTGCTTGAGGTTTTTCTTCAAGATCTTTTTTCTGGTATCTAGGATTTTTCCTAAAAATTCTTTTGTAAGGTCTTTTATATTTATGAGAATTATTCCATCTTCTTGGTTTTTTGAGTTTGTATTTTCTCTTTATCTTTTTGTATTTATATTTGTATCTATTATTATCCTTATTTCCACATCCATACATGCTACTAGGGTGGGGAAAGTTTGAACAACATTTATTAAATGTGCTTTTCATAGCTTTCTTTATTCTCATTTCTTCACAATGTTTTTCCATGAAGTTAGTTACAAGTAATTTTGCATATGCTAAGCTTCCTCTTATTACTTCTCCTGATTGCAAGTACTCAGGTAAGACAGCTTTTCCAGCAAAAGGGATTTTTCTTATGAAGTCTTCTACGTATTTTGACTATTCTCCCATTGGTATTTCTAATAATTGTTTTTCATAGTCACAGTAAAAACTTTCTAAATGACATAAATCACATATTTGTAGACTAACTAGTCTTTTTCTAGCTTCTTCAGCTTTCTTAATTTTTTCCTCAAGTCCTTGGGTTAAGTAGTTTTTTTCCTACGAAAACAGTATAAATTGAGTTTGTAAGGTGAGTTATGAAGTCTTCTCCAGTACCGTTAGTAAAGAGGGAGACATTTAATTGTTCTAATAATAGCCTAACATTTCCGGAGGTTTTTCACTTAGCAAGAGTAAATATTAGGTCAAAATCATTAATTAAATTTTCATCTGTCTTAATAATTAATCTCATTTCATTATCCCATTCTTCAATTAATTGTTCTCTATTTGTGACACAGTCTAAATTAAGATTAATATTACTTTGACCAGTTTTTCTAGTTGGTTGGTATTCTTCTGAAATGTTATACTGAGTAAATCTTTGTGAGCTTCCTCCATGATATCCTTTATGGTCCCCTACTCTAAATGGGTTTTGGTGACTTTTTCTTGTTCTTTGTTGTCCTCTTTCTGAGCTTTCTTCCATTTCTTTTTCCTTAAGGTTTATTTTGTAATTGTCAGTAGTTTTAGCCACAATGACATTTAATTTTTCTTTTGCTAGATTTTCTATTTCTATGTCTGTAAGGCTTAGCATTTGGACAATATAATCCATATGTTCAGAACTCTTTGTGTTCTCAAAATAATTTTCAAGTTTATTTTTTATCATTTTTTCTTTGAGTAGAAGGAATCCTTTTCTAGTTCAAGGTTTTCGGGATGCCACCCTAATTTAAGAATTTCTCTATTAGGGTCTCTCTTTTTTTCATTAATCTTCCTTTTTCACCTCTCTTGGGTTAGTATATTGAGAATTTCTTGGTTTCCTTCATTTTTCTCAATTTTTTCAGTTAATTGAGAAATTTGTCTTTTTACTTCAGCAATGATGGAAGCTGAGGCTTTTTCAATATATTGTTCGAAATGAATTCTTTGATCATTTTCTAATTGCCTAAATCGGTCTTCCATTTTTTCTATTTCTTCATAGACCCGGTCTATTTTCCCTTGTTGTGTCATTAGACCTTTCCATCTATTCTTATAATTGTCTCAGATATATGATTTAGTATTTCAATCTTCCTTTCAAGATCTATTATTTTTTGTTCCAAAGATTCTATCTTTTCCTTTATCAGGGGTAATTCTGTCCTATCCTTTTCAGTTAGTAAGGCTAATTGTAATTGTTTTTCATTAATGATTTCTTCAGAGTTTTCTTTATAGAAGGACGTATTTATTCCTAAAGTTTTGCAAATGAAATTACACATAAGGTGTATATTTCCAACTACTGCATTTATATTATTTAACTGTTTGGTGCATCCATCAATGCCCTTTCCTCCTGAGAAAAGGTAATTAGGATCTCCTCTGGATACATTTTGTATTTGTAATCCTATGTATCTTTTCTTGTGATATATATGAGGATATTCACTATGATTAGACATCTAGTTGATTTGCAGCCATGTTTATTCTTCTTGATACAGTATATAAGTCATCTGTGGGAGGTAAACCATATTTTCGACTCACCAAAACCCATTTAGAGCAGGAGACCATAAAGGATATCATGGAGGAAGCTCACAAAGATTTACTCAGTATAACATTCCAGAAGAATACCAACCAACTAGAAAAACTAGTCAAAGTAATATTAACCTTAATTTAGACTGTGTCACAAATAGAGAACAATTAATCGAAGAATGGGATAATGAAATGAGATTAATCATTAAGACAGATGAAAATCTAATTAATGATTTTGACCTAATATTTACTCTTGCTAAATGCAAAACCTCCGGAAATGTTAGGCTATTATTAGAACAATTAAATGTCTCCCTCTTTACTAACGGTACTGGAGAAGACTTCCTAACTCACCTTACAAACTCAATTTACACTGTCTTCGTAGGAAAAAATTACTTAACCCAAGGACTTGAGGAAAAAATTAAGAAAGCTGAAGAAGCTAGAAAAAGACTAGTTAGTCTACAAATATGTGATTTATGTTATTTAGAAAGTTTCTACTGTGACTATGAAAAATAATTATTAGAAATACCAATGGGAGAATGGTCAAAATACGTAGAAAACTTTATAAGAAAAATCCCTTTTGCTGGAAAAGTTGTCTTACCTGAGTACTTGCAATCAGGAGAAGTAATAAGAGGAAGCTTAGCACTAGCTAAAAATCCTTCTTGCCCATGAAAATAAGCTTTAGTTATTTTTCTAATGCTAATAGCTATATCTTTTTTATGGAAGGTAATAGTATCTTTGTATTGAGAAAATGGCTCATATAACCTACAGAAGTTATTTCCTATATTGATTGATAGTCTATAATTGGCAGTGAATCATATATTTCCTCAATCGGCCGAAACGGATTGATTTTCGATTGGATTCTGATTTCGCTCGATGAATTTCTCTGTTGCGGCGTCGTAATTGTGTGTTTTACTGTGTGTATTCGTTTAGATTTGAGTTGATAAATGACGGATCAATTTTGTTAGTGAACCGGTCTCCGGTTCAATACGCGTACATTGGTTTAAAAAGGGTCCAAAAACTAGTTTTTTCATAATCTTATGAAAAACTAGTTTTTCATAAGAGCAACTATAGCGATGCGTGAATTTTTAAATAACAGAGTCGCCACTTGTCATTTATTAAGGAAAACAATAAGAAAAACCTTTTTGATTTGAAAAGAGATTTGAGGGTTCGGGGGTTAAGTTATGGAATGGGTAGGTCGAGGAGCATCCATTCCACCCGATCCGAAGATCGGTCTTGCCAATTGATTATTATCAATCTTTTTATTTTTAACAATAAAATAAGAAAACCCTAATCAATTTCTTGATTAGGAATGTCGGATTGTATGCTTCGAGATCGCCTTCATCGATTGAAGGGACTCTAGGCCAATCCTTTTGATGGGATTACACCACTCTAAAAGCCAATAGAGAGAGATTGATAAGAAGAGTAAAAGTATAGGAATTTACCTAGCGTTTGGGGAGTGTTTGATTTAGAACGTGGTTCTAAGATGACTTTTCGATCGAGAAGTGATTTGGGCAGAGTTTCGACTCAATATGAGAGTCAAATCTTGATGCGGACAGAGCTTCGCCTCAATCCTTGATTCGGGTTTGGATGTTTGTTGATCAACAAGGTTGATAAACAAACTTTAGGTGATTTTAGGGAGGTTTTGTGAGTGATTTGAAGGAATCTTTCGTGGAGAGAAACCAACAAATTGTGTGTGTTGTGTGGAAATCTGGACCTCTGAAACAGTGGAAGTCACCAAGTATTTATAGGGGTTTAAGAGGTAGAGGTAGAGAGGTAAAACACTCCTAGGAAGCTTCTAGAACTCAAATTCTATTGGATGACCGGATGGGATAAGATTTTATCAAGAAAAGAGGATGAAACGGAGAAGGAGAGTGATTCTGCATATCCTGCAGAGGGGTTATCTCGCGCGAGACACGCTATTCCGCGCGAGATAACTAGTCGTTTGACTATTTTGTCCTCTTCAGTTATTCCGTTAGTCAGTTAGGTCCAAAACTAACGAGGTTAGTTAGAAACTTAACGAAACATGACGAAACTGATATGCTTTCATCAAAACATAAAAGAGAGACGAAGAGTAGTGTAATCATGAATTATTGGTTCAGAATGGGGTGTCTATAGAGCCCCTCGGTGACAGGTCTTATGAAAGAAGAAGGGTCGTCGATAGAAAAGACATCATTCTGAACATTGGGATGGTCGTGCCGCACAGCTGCCTACGTATCTCTAAGAGAGAATCAGACCAAACGTAGTTTGACTCCAAAACACTAAAAAGGCTATTTTGTATTTTGAAAAGCATTTTTTTGAAAATTGAAGAGGGATTTTTTTTTGAAAAGGTAAAATCATACTAAGGAATCAAGGACCTGACCCAATTCTGAAGATACCTGTTTGTTGATGAAGTTGTTGAAGTGCGTCGCCCGAGGTTACTGACGTTGCTGTTGTTGCCGAGGTCGCGGACTTGAAGTTTGCTGCCGTCACAGACTTTGAAGTTGTCGCCGAGGTCACGGACTTGAAGTTGCTGCCGTCACAGACTTTGCTGGTGTCGCCGAGGCCACAGACTTGAAGTTTGCTGCCGTCACAGACTTTGAAGTTGTCGCCGAGGTCACGGACTTGAAGTTGCTGTCATCACAGACTTTGTTGATGTCGCCGAGGTCACGGTCTCGAAGTTTGTTGCCGTCACAGACTTTGAAGTTATCGCCGAGGTCACGGACTTGAAGTTGCTGCTGTCACAGACTTTGTTGATGTCGCCGAGGTCACGGTCTTGAAGTTTGTTGCTGTCACAGACTTTGCTGTTGTCGCCGAGGTCACGGACTTGAAGTTTGCTGCCGTCACAGACTTTGAAGTTTGTCGGTTGAGGTGGAGGTTCTGTCGGCCCCTGTAATGCAAGGATATATGCATGATGGTCTCGGATAGACCCGAAAGATTATTACCTTTCTGTACCTGTCAGCACATAAATATTCCAAGTAGATTTTTTCAAATTTTAGTTGTTTAACTGGACTTACGTGGTGGTGCTCACGTCTGTTCGTGTAAATGGCCGGTCGGTCATTTTGGTGGTGAGTTTTTGTATGAGTATATGGTATATGGAAATGTAGGAACATGTGTATGGATTTGTATTTGAGAGGGGTGAACTGTATGAGAGAACTTGTGTTTGACAAGTTGGGACCAAATCAGGTTTTGCAGAATCTGTTGCTAGTCAGCGAGGCTGTACTGTTTCTTCATTGTTGAGAATTTCGATGAGTAATCTTGTGTGAACACATCTAGGCCTGTTGCGAATCTTCATTCTTAATTCTCCCTTGAGTCGTGTCTCTAGGAGGCAAACGACTATAAATATGTCGGTTGTCGTAATGGCTTTATTTCCAAGGCCCTTTTGATGTCCCAAGCCCCAAGTTGCTTGAATGTGGTAGATGACTTTGTGAATAGGCTTGTGAGTCTGCTCTCTTGATTTGAAGATGATCGAAGAAGACTCTCCTTGTTGATTTGATTTGAAGAAGATCGAATGACATCCGGTGAAGAAGGTTGAAGAATACTCTCCCTTTGACCTTTGATTTTTTTTTCTTAGTGTGCACCCTGGTTTTTGCCTAGACCGCCCTTTCAGGTTTTCAATCTAGCGGGCATCTCTTTTGCGTCTTTCTCTCTTTTTTTTTTTTGTGCTCTAACTTTTGCCTAGGCCGTTCTTTACGAGTTTTCAACCTAGCGAGCCATTTCCTTTTTTTTTTTTGAAAAGTGTGTGTACTCGAAGAGGACTCAGTGAAGAGAGTCATATTGAGGAGAGAGGAATGAGATTTCAAGTTAGCTGAGGAGAGACGGACTCTAATCTTTGGAAGGTGATCCAAGCATTGACTCTTTTGAAGAAATGTATTCTCTAATGATGAGTGTGAGATGTAAAGAGGAAAGCCCCTAATGCAGATTTGATTATTTTGAAGAGTTTGAAGTAGAGATTGACTGGGGTAGGAAAGGTGAGGAAGCCCCAGTTTTGATGCTTGAATTTCAAGAGTGTGTATGAGAGTGGCTAACAGGAAGCCCCTAGACTCAACAAGAAACGTTACTTGGCTCAAGGATCTAGAAAAGTTGTTCTACCTTTTAATGAACCGAGCAACATCTAGAAGTTTCTAAATAAGTTTGAGAAGGAAGCCAATCATTAGTATGACTTAAGGGTAAATATTTTTCTTGATACTGAAAGTCTTCTTCACTTGATGTAGGAGGATATTGAGTAATCTTCATTTCTTTTGTTGGTGCTACTTGACTCTTCTTCTTTGTGGTAGAGTTCTTCTTGCACTTAAATTTTCACCTTTGTTGTGGGGGTGATGAAAGCTTGAGAGTTTTTTCTTTTTTCTTTTCTCTTTTTTTCGTACTCTCAAAGCTTTGAATTGAGTAGCCCCACTCTTCTTGGAATGAGGGTTGACAGCAGCACCTTTGGCTTTCTTCGCTTGTTGACCTTTGACTTTCAGTAGGGGTAATGTTTAGCCCTTAAGATTCCTAAGGATAACTTTCTTCTTAAATTCGTTTAGAAGACTCTATTTTTTGCGATGATTTAGGGAATGGATGATCCATTATTTTGCATGAATTCAATGATACTCATGAGGTAGAACAACCTTAGGGAAAGTGTTTAGAAAAGAAAATTACTTTGATTTATTGAGAAATTAAGAACAGACTCGATAGTTTAGAAGACACAAACTAGAGGAGGTGAGGAGTACTAGAATGACAGAACGACTCTTCGAGTTCATACTTGAAAATTTAAAACCTAATCTACTTCTATCAAAGGAGAAAGGGAGAGGGTAGTTGTAGCCCCAAAGTGGTAAGTGCGGCTTTCTTCTCGGAGCTTCATCTTCTTCATGGAGTACGAGGGAGAGGATTGGTGATGACGTTGGGACGTTCTAGATCTCCATTGTCAAAGAGGTCTTGGATAATGTCCTTCAAGTGGTGGCAAGAGTTGGTGTCGTGGCCGGTGAAGTTATGGTACTTGCAAAATAGGTGATGAGCATGATTTGCACCCATATCCTTCGGAGGACCACCTTCCCTTGGTTTGATCTTTTCATTCTGGACAAGCACATCGAAGAGTTCTTCTTGAGTGATCCCTTCAATTTTGTCGTAGTGTCTCTTTTTCTTTTCAGGAGGAGGAACAGCAGAATACTTGTCGGTGTTGGGACGGTTGAATGCAATAGCGTTGACTGAAGCATCCTTACTTGTAGTGGGCTTGTTGTAGCGGAAAGTACTTTCCTTCTTTTTGCTTTTTAGGAAGTCATCAACCCTAATTCCGAACTCGAGGAGTTCATTGAAACTAGGAAAGTAATTACCGGCGAGCTTCTCTTGAAATTCATCACGGAGGCATTGGAGGAAGATGTGGATTTGTTCTTTGAGAGTAGGCCTTTCAATGATTTCAGTGAGTTTGAGTCTCCATCTTCTAGCAAATTCAGCAAAGGACTCATTGGCATGTTGTTTGGTTTGTTCAAGATCCCTCCTAGTAGGGCGGTAAGTGGAGTTGTCTTCAAACTGCCTTTGGAAGACTAAACATGTGGACGACCAATCAAGCCTTGTAGTTGTAGGAAGAGACATGTACCAATCCCTTGCAGCACCCTCCAAGGTTTGAGGAAATCATTGGGCCAAGATTGTGTTATCAACGCCCATTGGAAGCATGGCCCAAGTGTAGGTCTCAACATGAGCTCGAGGACAAGTAGTACCATTGAACTTGGCAATGTCGGGTGTCTTGTACTTGCAAGGAAACTTGGTGATGGATTGTTGAAGAGCATCGGGATCAAATGGAACGAATGACTCTTTTGAAGTGTCAAGAGTTGCAAGTTTCTTCTCGAGGTAGTTCTTAGTGACATGGTCACTAAGTTTAGTAGTTTCACCACTGCCTTCTTTCTTGGTTTTAGCACCCTTGGAAGTATGTTCCTCATCATCGGAGGAGGATGAGGAAGAGGAGGAATCAGATTCTTCCTTTTTCTTGCTTGACTTCTTGGTTTTTCTATTCACTTTGGTGTAGGATTCCTCTTCATCGGAGGAGGATTCCACTTTCTGCTTTTGTTTTCTGCCTTTCTTGACTTTCAACTCGTGGAGTTCTTTCATGAGGGCGGCCATTTGGGCATTTTGCTCATCAATTTGCTTACTTTGTTCATCCAACCTAGTCATGGCTTCGATGAGTTGGGCCTTAGCGTCGTTGAACCTAGACGTGTAGCAACCGTGTAGCAACCGTGTTAAACCATGATCGAGTCCCAACAAGTCGACTGAATAGGGTGAATGAAGGCTTGAAGGTTTGAAGGTTTTGGCCAAAACACGAAAAGACCGAAAACTTATCTCGCACGGTACAAGCAGTCTCGCGCGAGACAACGCCACGAAAAGTCACAGTTTTCTGATTTTAATCCTAATTTTGGTCGGACGGAAAATCCGTTTTGGGGGTTTCTAGCATTCGAAAATCAAACCTAAGGAACTAGGGGTCGAAGTCATCCCAAGTAACATCAAATTTTGTGCAATAATTTTGGTGAGAAATTTTTCTCTTTTTAGGGGCAAATCCGAAGGGACAATCATAGGGACATTTCCGAAGGGACAATTCCGAAGCGACAAATTTTTGATTTCTTTTTCATGGTTTATTGCACAAAACGATCTTGACAAGAGATTACAAAGACTCCAAGATCAAACCGACCGGTCACGGAGTGTCTTAAAAAGTCAATCTACATGATATGTGGCGATGCAGGGCTGGAAGGCTAGGCTCCCCGCGATATGACAATCTAGATGGATTGAATACGCGGAGTGGGATGATCCAACTTCGGAGAGACCGGCGACTAGGTGGTTACCGTCATCCGTCCTTAGTGTGGGTCCCGGGTTTATAGAGGGTATGTAGTGCAATGACAGTTATAATATGAGTGCGCGTGTGTGATAGTCAATCTATGTGATAGAGTAAAATAGAAGGTTTTATTTTCGAAAACTAAAGAAAAACAGATAGTGGCCGCACCAAGTGGTTGCCTACGTTTCTCCCAAATTAGGAAGACTCAGGCCATCGTAGTTCCACTTAAAGGAGAGAGAGAGAGAGAGAAATAATTAAGTAAATTACAACTCCCGAATCCTCCATTGGACCGGACTTTAATTTAAAAATCCAATCACACGCAGTTATATAGTTCGAGTAATTAATAATTATTCTACCCTGCAAAATAGAGTTAATACAAGCAAAATAGAAATAATAATTATTTTGATTTTTCTGGAATTTTTTTTTTGAAATTTTTTTTTTGAAGCTGTTTTGTGTTTTTTTTTTTTTTGAATTATTTACTGTGGTCAAGCAGTAAGGGAAAATCAACTGACCAAAGTGTTTTTTGTTTTTTTTTTTTTTTTCAATGTTGAAACTTTGGAACAGTGACTCCCCTTTTTTTTCAATGTTGTTAGCCTTTTTTTGAAGAAAGTCAAATGTTTCATGCGCCCAGATTTTTTTTTTTACAATGCCGCCGCCAAACACACTTTTCTTTCCGAACGTTAATCTCGCGCGAGATAATTTATCTCGCGCTGGACAAGCTGTCGCACAGTAATTTTTTTTTTGACGAAAACAGTGCAGAAAAATTCCAAAAAATCCAGAAAAATCAGATTTTTGCAGAAAAATAAAAAGATTGATAATACTCAATTGTAACGCAAGTCTAACCCTCTTAATTACTTGTCCCCAGCGGAGTCGCCACTGTAGCGATGCGTGAATTTTTAAATAACAGAGTCGCCACTTATCATTTATTAAGGAAAACAATAAGAAAAACCTTTTTGATTTGAAAAGAGATTTGAGGGTTCGGGGGTTAAGTTATGGAATGGGTAGGTCGAGGAGCATTCATTCCACCCGATCCAAAGATCGGTCTTGCCAATTGAGTATTATAAATCTTTTTATTTTTAACAATAAAATAAGAAAACCCTAATCAATTTCTTAATTAGGAATGTCGGATTGTATTCTTCGAGATCGCCTTCATCGATTGAAGGGACTCTAGGCCAATCCTTTTGATGGGATTACACCACTCTAAAAGCCAATAGAGAGAGATTGAGAAGAAGAGTAAAAGTATAGGAATTTACCTAGCATTTGGGAAGTGTTTGATTTAGAACGTGGTTCTAAGATGTCTTTTCGGTCGAGAAGTGATTTGGGCAGAGTTTCGACTCAATATGAGAGTCAAATCTTGATGCGGACAGAGCTTCGCCTCAATCCTTGATTCGGGTTTGGATGTTTGTTGATCAACAAGGTTGATAAACAAACTTTAGGTGATTTTAGGGAGGTTTTGTGAGTGATTTGAAGGAATCTTTCGTGGAGAGAAACCAACAAATTGTGTGTGTTGTGTGGAAATCTGGACCTCTGAAACAGTGGAAGTCATCAAGTATTTATAGGAGTTTAAGAGATAGAGGTGGAGAGGTAAAACACTCCTAGGAAGCTTCCAGAACTCAAATTCTATTGGATGACCGGATGGGATAAGATTTTATCAAGAAAAGAGTTTGAAACGGAGAAGGAGAGTGATTTCTGCACATCCTGTCGAGGGGATATCTCGCGCGAGACACGCTATTCCGCGCGAGATAACTAGTCATTTGACTATTTTGTCCTCTTCAGTTATTCCGTTAGTCAGTTAGGTCCAAAACTAACGAGGTTAATTAGAAACTTAACGAAACATGACGAAACTGATATGCTTTCATCAAAACATAAAAGAGAGACGAAGAGTAGTGTAATCATGAATTATTGATTCAGAATGGGGTGTCTACAGCAACTCTATTAATTATTATTATTAATATTATTATTATTATTATTATTATTATTATTATTATTATTATTATTATTATTATTATTATAATGAGGAAGTAGAATGTTGTACCTTGTGAAATATGAGTTGTACATGAAGGACACCATTTTCCGGAAAAATATTTTACTTAGGCAAGGTCAGTAAGTCATTTTACTTAGGAAGGGCGTAAAATGTTTTTCGGAAAACGTTTTCTCCATTTTTCGGAAAACAACCAAACACCAGAAAATGAGTTATTTTACGGAAAATATTTTTCGGAAAACAACCAAACAACGGAAAACGAGTTATTTTACGAAAAATATTTTTGGGGAAATATTTTACGGTGAAACAAACGGGGCCTAAGTAGAACTTTTTAGTAGGGGTGGCTGCGGTTTGAAGTCGAACCGAGCTAAATTGTGTGGTTTGATTCTATTTTTAGACATAAGTGGTTTAGCTCGGTTTGAAAAATTAACAGATCATATGGTTCAGCACAGTTTGGGGTTTGACACTCCTAAATCGAATCGTACCAAACCGAACCGTTTAAGACCGATTCGCGGTTTGGAACCGTGAAATCGAGCCATTAAACCGAATCGTGAAATCAAGCCATAAACCGAACCATGAAACCGCAATCCTGACCGTCCCTTCAAAGTTTTAGTTAATCTCAGCCATTAATTTTCAAAAACCCTAATAACAAAGTAGAAATCACCATGTCATGTGGTAAATATTTCTATAAAATTCTTATTGATCTTCTTAGATAGCCTTTGGCTATTCTTCTTTGGTTTAGATATACTCCTTCATAAGCTAAATATTCTTCGAAATTGTAAATGACAGATTGCATAATGAGTGGGTTAATACCATGTTTTTTAATGAGTTCTTCAACAGCATGCATGCTTTTATCATATAATTGAGATATTCTATATTGTTTAAATTCCTATGGGTCCAATTCATTTTAGATAAGTATGTTACCTTGGTAGGTTTGGATAAGTGTAAGACTTTGAGTGCCTCTTTGCCAACAGTATGCTAACTGTCCCGCAGATTGCCCTCCTCACTCTTTTATGTCTAGCTATTTCACTGAGACTGAATAAAGATATTCAAGAAAAACTTTTCTTCATTTATTTTCGCTCCCCATCAAACATTTACAATACCTCCTTATATAGATGGAGGATGGATGCGGATTTCAAACACGGACTTCAAAATAAAATAAAAAGGCAAAAGATGCCCGACAAGATAAAAAAAAAAGCAAAGGTGGACACGCAGGTCCAAAAAGAAAAGATGGGTACACAGACCCCTTTACATTATTGATCCTAAAGATTCTTTAGCCGACACTATAGGACAAAATTACATGTCTTCTCCAAAAAGGGAGTCAGTGGAGGTGGTCTCATCATCTCTTTCTTTCCGTCTTTCTTGACTTTTGTTCATACAGTATGGACACATATGGTCTGGTGGGGCCATTTCGCACCATTGTCTTCTTGTGTGTTCTGAAACTTTGAGTTTTCCGTCTAAGAAACTTGCTTCATTTGTAGCAATGCTTTCCAATTCATGAGTAGTAATTATGTTGGGAAAATTTGAGATTACCACAACTTTATTATTGCAGTAATTAATTCTCTTTTTGCTATCTGAAAAGATCTCAGTATATTTTCTATAGACATTCCTGAGTCTTGATGGTCTTAAGGCTGTTGCCAATTCTTCTACATCTTCTGTTACTTTCTTTGCTTGGGGTAGTTCAAACCTTACATCTTTTTTGGCTAATCCCACTTCAATCCAGTGGTAGGGAAGGAAATAATCTTCTTCATCCCAGTCTAATAACGAACTGGTAATTTTGACATAAATGTCTCGATCTCCGGATCCTATGACTTTGGTCTGATAGTTCTTAATGGCATGAAAAATAGGCTTTGGTAATAAGCTCAGCTCGATCAAATTATTGCTTGGATAAACCATAGATAATAGTCCAAAATCGTAGACTTCTTTAACCATTTCTGGTCTAGCTTTTTCAAAGAAAGCATATAAAGAAATTCTCTTTTTGTCAATTGTGAAAAAATACGTGCATAACTCTCATAAGCACTAGGGAATACCCCTTAGATATAAAAGATACAAATGGATTGATAGAAATTCCTTTCTTCAATAAACAAGAAATAGAAAAGAAGATCCAAACTCTCAAGAATAGAGAAGAAAGAAATTCAATAGGATTTATCCACATAGGAACCATAAAAATAATGATAAAATCTACTTTCAACACAGGAATAGATTCTCCTTTAAAGGTAGCTCTCCTAGACAGAAGAATAAAGAATCCTAGTGAAGCCACATTTGGAGGAATACAAGGAAACCTTGCCTACGGAAAGATTATGTTCACTTGTAACCCAAATACAGGAGTGTCTCTAAGAGACAAGGAAATAAATCAAATCTTGTGTCTGGAACACAAGTTTGAAAGACATAATTTAATGAGACAAGGAAACCACCCCTATACTATAACCTATAAAATAGGATATACTTTGTTAAATTCTCATCATAGTATGGAATTTAAGACAAATAAAAGAATAGACATAGATGATCTTTTTAAAGATATAGGAAAAATATCAACTATACCTACTAAGGAATTGACTCCCTTATTAGATACCTGGACTATGGATTTAAATAACCATAATAGAAGAATATTAGGACAAGGTCCAAGATCTGAAGTTTTTAAGAAAAGAAATCTAATTTCTAAAATTTTAAAACCATGGAAAAATACGTGCATAACTTGCATAAGCACTAGGGAATACCCCTTAGATATAAAAGATACAAATGGATTGATAGAAATTCCTTTCTTCAATAAACAAGAAATAGAAAAGAAGATCCAAACTCTAAAGAATAGAGAAGAAAGAAATTCAATAGGATTTATCCACATAGGAACCATAAAAATAATTATAAAATCTACTTTCAACACAGGAATAGATTCTCCTTTAAAGGTAGCTCTCCTAGACAGAAGAATAAAGAATCCTAATGAAGCCATATTTAGAGGAATACAAGGAAACCTTGCCTACGGAAAGATTATGTTAACTTGTAACCCAAATATAGGAGTGTCTCTAAGAGACAAGGAAATAAATCAAATCTTGTGTCCGGCACACAAGTTTGAAAGACATAATTTAATGAGACAAGGAAACCACCCCTATACTATAACCTATAAAATAGGATATACTTTGTCAAATTCTCATCATAGTATGGAATTTAAGACAAATAAAAGAATAGACATAGATGATCTTTTTAAAGATATAGGAAAAATATCAACTATACCTACTAAGGAATTGACTCCCTTATTAGATACCTGGACTATGGATTTAAATAACCATAATAGAAGAATATTAGGACAAGGTCCAAGACTAATTGTCCAAGAAGAACAAGAAGAAGAACCTAGTAAGATATCTTTCTCTAGAGTCCTTAGTCGAAAATATGGTTTACCTCCCACAGATGACTTATATACTGTATCAAGAAGAATAAACATGGCTGCAAATCAACTAGATGTCTAATCATAGTGAATATCCTCATATATATCACAAGAAAAGATACATAGGATTACAAATACAAAATGTATCCAGAGGAGATCCTAATTACCTTTTCTCAGGAGGAAAGTGCATTGATGGATGCACCAAACAGTTAAATAATATAAATGCAGTAGTTGGAAATATACACCTTATGTGTAATTTCATTTGCAAAACTATAGGAATAAATACGTCCTTCTATAAAGAAAACTCTGAAGAAATCATTAATGAAAAACAATTACAATTAGCCTTACTAACTGAAAAGGATAGGACAGAATTACCCCTGATAAAAGAAAAGATAGAATCTTTGGAACAAAAAATAATGGATCTTGAAAGGAAGATTGAAATACTAAATCATATATCTGAGACAATTATAAGAATAGATGGAAAGGTCTAATGACACAACAAGGGAAAATAGACCGGGTCTATGAAGAAATAGTAAAAATGGAAGACCGATTTAGGCAATTAGAAAATGATCAAAGAATTCATTTCGAACAATATATTGAAAAAGCCTCAGCTTCCATCATTGCTGAAGTAAAAAGACAAATTTCTCAATTAACTGAAAAAAAATTGAGAAAAATGAAGGAAACCAAGAAATTCTCAATATACTAACCCAAGAGAGGGGAAAAAGGAAGATTAATGAAATAAAGAGAGACCCTAATAGAGAAATTCTTAAATTAGGGTGGCATCCCGAAAACCTTGAACTAGAAAAGGATTCCTTCTACTCAAAGAAAAAATGATAAAAAATAAACTTGAAAATTATTTTGAGAACACAAAGAGTTCTGAACATATGGACTATATTGTCCAAATGCTAAGCCTTACAGACATAGAAATAGAAAACCTAGCAGAAGAAAAATTAAATGTCATTGTGGCCAAAACTGCTGACAATTACAAAATAAACCTTAAGGAAGAGGAAATGGAAGAAACCTCAGAAAGAGGGCAACAAAGAACAAGAAAAAGTCACTAAAACCCATTTAGAGCAGGAGACCATAAAGGATATCATGGAGGAAGCTCACAAAGATTTACTCAGTATAACATTCCAGAAGAATACCAACCAACTAGAAAAACTAGTCAAAGTAATATTAACCTTAATTTTGACTGTGTCACAAATAGAGAACAATTAATCGAAGAATGGGATAATGAAATGAGATTAATCATTAAGACAGATGAAAATCTAATTAATGATTTTGACCTAATATTTACTCTTGCTAAATGCAAAACCTCCGGAAATGTTAGGCTATTATTAGAACAATTAAATGTCTCCCTCTTTACTAACGGTACTGGAGAAGACTTCCTAACTCACCTTACAAACTCAATTTATACTGTCTTCGTAGGAAAAAATTACTTAACCCAAGGACTTGAGGAAAAAATTAAGAAAGCTGAAGAAGCTAGAAAAAGACTAGTTAGTCTACAAATATGTGATTTATGTTATTTAGAAAGTTTCTACTGTGACTATGAAAAACAATTATTAGAAATACCAATGGGAGAATGGTCAAAATACGTAGAAGACTTTATAAGAAAAATCCCTTTTGCTGGAAAAGCTGTCTTACCTGAGTACTTGCAATCAGGAGAAGTAATAAGAGGAAGCTTAGCATATGCAAAACTACTTGTAACTAACTTTATGGAAAAACATTGTGAAGAAATGAGAATAAAGAAAGCTATGAAAAGCACATTCAACAAATGTTGTTCAAACTTTCCCCACCCTAGTAGCATGTATGGATGTGGAAATAAGGATAATAATAGATACAAATATAAATGCAAAAAGATAAAGAGAAAATATAAACTTAAAAAACCAAGAAGATGGAATAATTCCCATAAATACAAAAGACCTTACAAAAGGTTTTTTAGAAAAAATCCTAGGTACCAGAAAAAAGATCTTGAAGAAAAACCTCAAGCAAAAGACGACCCTAAAATTGAAGACAAAAAGAAGTTTTGTCCACAAAGAAAAACTACATGCCGTTGCTGGATTGGTAATGAAATAGGCCATTATGCTCGAGACTGTAAAAATAATACTGATTATAATAAAATACTAGAAGAATTACAAAGATTTGAATTAGAACCAATATTCAGTGATGAAGAAATCTCCGAAGGAGAAGAATTCTGGAAACTTACATCAGAAGAAGAAGATGAATCTGATACAGAGAATTCAGAATAATTTACTTAGTCAAACTATCCCTTGGGATGAAGAAACAGATAATACAATCTGGGAAACAGAAAAGAATTGTATTTTAGACAATACCAATGAAAATATTATGTCATTAAGTAGAAAAAACAGAGCTTGACCTCTTACCTTCTGAAGTTTTTAAGAAAAGAAATATAATTTCTAAAATTTTAAAACCAAGGAAAAATACGTGCATAACTTGGATAAGCACTAGGGAATACCCCTTAGATATAAAAGATACAAATGGATTGATAGAAATTCCTTTCTTCAATAAACAAGAAATAGAAAAGAAGATCCAAACTCTCAAGAATAGAGAAGAAAGAAACTCAATAGGATTTATCCACATAGGAACCATAAAAATAATGATAAAATCTACTTTCAACACAGGAATAGATTCTCCTTTAAAGGTAGCTCTCCTAGACAGAAGAATAAAGAATCCTAGTGAAGCCATATTTGGAGGAATACAAGGAAACCTTGCCTACGGAAAGATTATGTTCACTTGTAACCCCAATATAGGAGTGTCTCTAAGAGACAATGAAATAAATCAAATCTTGTGTCCGGCACACAAGTTTGAAAGACATAATTTAATGAGACAAGGAAACCACCCCTATACTATAACCTATAAAATAGGATATACTTTGTCAAATTCTCATCATAGTATGGAATTTAAGACAAATAAAAGAATAGACATAGATGATCTTTTTAAAGATATAGGAAAAATATCAACTATACCTACTAAGGAATTGACTCCCTTATTAGATACCTGGACTATGGATTTAAATAACCATAATAGAAGAATATTAGGACAAGGTCCAAAACTAATTGTCCAAGAAGAACAAGAAGAAGAACCTAGTAAGATATCTTTCTCTAGAGTCCTTAGTCGAAAATATGGTTTACCTCCCACAGATGACTTATATACTGTATCAAGAAGAATAAACATGGCTGCAAATCAACTAGATGTCTAATCATAGTGAATATCCTCATATATATCACAAGAAAAGATACATAGGATTACAAATACAAAATGTATCCAGAGGAGATCCTAATTACCTTTTCTCAGGAGGAAAGGGCATTAATGGATGCACCAAACAGTTAAATAATATAAATGCAGTAGTTGGAAATATACACCTTATGTGTAATTTCATTTGCAAAACTTTAGGAATAAATATGTCCTTCTATAAAGAAAACTCTGAAGAAATCATTAATGAAAAACAATTACAATTAGCCTTACTAACTGAAAATGATAGGACAGAATTACCCCTGATAAAAGAAAAGATAGAATCTTTGGAACAAAAAATAATGGATCTTGAAAGGAAGATTGAAATACTAAATCATATATCTGAGACAATTATAAGAATAGATGGAAAGGTCTAATGACACAACAAGGGAAAATAGACCGGGTCTATGAAGAAATAGTAAAAATGGAAGACCGATTTAGGCAATTAGAAAATGATCAAAGAATTCATTTCGAATAATATATTGAAAAAGCCTCAGCTTCCATCATTGCTGAAGTAAAAAGACAAATTTCTCAATTAACTGAAAAAATTGAGAAAAATGAAGGAAACCAAGAAATTCTCAATACACTAACCCAAGAGAGGGGAAAAAGGAAGATTAATGAAATAAAGAGAGACCCTAATAGAGAAATTCTTAAATTAGGGTGGCATCCCGAAAACCTTGAACTAGAAAAGGATTCCTTCTACTAAAAGAAAAAATGATAAAAAATAAACTTGAAAATTATTTTGAGAACACAAAGAGTTTTGAACACATGGACTATATTGTCCAAATGCTAAGCCTTACATACATAGAAATAGAAAACCTAGCAGAAGAAAAATTAAATGTCATTGTGGCCAAAACTGCTGACAATTACAAAATAAGCCTTGAATGAAAGGCTACCTACGTATCCCGGAGGAACAAGCCTTGGTCATAGTTCAAGTCTCACTAGATAGTTAGGAATATGTCTAGGATCCTTGAAGTTTTGACGATCCATGGAGGAGTCACCTGACTTGACAATTAATGGAGGATGTCACCTTACTGACAATTAATGGAGGTTGTCACCTTACTTGACAATTAATGGAGGTTGTCACCTGATTTGACAATTAATGGAGGTTGTCAACTGATTGACAATTAATGGAGGTTGTCACCTGATTTACAATTAATGGAGGTTGTCATCGGATTAACAATTAATGGAGGTTGTCACCTGACTTGACAATTAATGGAGGTTGTCACTTGATTTGACAATTAATGGAGGTTGTCACCTGATTGACAATTAATGGAGGTTGTCACCTGATTTGACAATTAATGGAGGTTGTCACCTGAGTTGACAATTAATGGAGGTTGTCATCTGATTGAACTAAAGCTTACGTCGCTATCGAGGAGATAGAGGTAGCTAAAGTTGGAAAACTAAAGTGTACTTCACTATCTAGGAGATAGAGGTAGCTAAAGTTGGAAAACTAAAACGTACTTCACTATCGAGGAGATAGAGGTAGCTGAAGTTGGAAAACTAAAGCGTACTTCACTATAGAGGAGATAGAGGTAGCTAAAGTTTGGGAAACTAAACCGTACTTCACTATCGAGGAGATAGAGGTAGCTGATGTTGGAAAACTAAAGCGTACTTTACTATCGAGGAGATAGAGGTAGCTAAAGTTTGGGAAACTAAAGCATACTTCACCATCTAGGAGATAGAGGTAGCAAAAATTTGGAAAACTGAAGCGTACTTCACTATCTAGGAGATAGAGGTAGCTAAAGTTGGAAAACTAAAGCGTACTTCACTATCTAGGAGATAGAGGTAGCTAAAGTTGGGTTTTGACAATTCGGAAGGTGTCACCTAACGTTATTCTGTTATAACGGAAGTAACGGAGGTGTTTCGAGAAAATATCATTCTTCTTAGAGATAACGGAGATTTCTTGGGAAACAACATTACTCTGGTTAGGAGATAACAGGAATTATATGCCTAAGTGGAAAGTCCAGGGGCAAAAGTGTAAATTTGGCTCAGAGCGAATGAGGCCGCCCGGCGTGAGATGGGGAAAAAGAAGCCGTCAGGCTTTAAACCTATTTTCACCAGATTAATTTAAACATAATTGAAACGGGCAAACATCCATTGTTGCTTGTTTCTGCCGAGGAGAGAAGAGAGGGAAGAGAGGGAAGAGAGAGGAATTTTTCGAAAATTTTCAATTCCTTTAATTCTATTGCTTGAGATGGATCAGGAGGGGAACATTGTGCCTCGACAAGCGTGTAGGATTTTGTCGGAAGCCGTGAGGAGGAGGCGGAGGGAGTTCGTTCGAACGGAGCGAAAATACGACTTCAATACACCTCCTTCCGAGTTCTATCCCGGCAAGAGGGAGCATAAATCGATGAAACCTCAATCAATTGGGGTAAGCATTCTTGATTTGCTTATTTTGTCAATTTTGATTGAATTTTGATTGATTTAGGGCTTGACCCGATTTTTGGGAATTTTTTTTTGAATTTTTCTTGTGATTTTGTTGATGATTTTGGGAATTTGATAATTAACCTATGAGGCTAAGGACATAAATAAACATGCATGTGCAATTTATTTGAAAAAATATGAGAATGACTCATTTTTTCGAAAATAAAGTAAGAAAAATAATGTCTAAAATGTGACGGAGTTCTTGCATGTGCTAGAACTAGGCCAATTTCTGATAATGGATGAGAAAATAAGATTTTGGATGATGAAAAGGATTCATGCATCCCATCTTGAAAAAATAAAGCTTATGTGCAAAGAATTTTGTGAAAATTGGACTTTTTGTATTTGGGAGAGCAATGTGCTCGGGATGACGTGCTTCAAATGATGAAAGGTACGTTTTCTAAGCAAATGATGCTAGAGATCTCTTATGAATGCTTCTTTTTGAAAATATGTGCACCTTTTTGAATATATGCATGCTTTTGAGATGAAATGAAGGACTGACACATTTTTTGTTGTATTTTCTTACAATCCTGAGGAGAAAGTCCACTGATATCGAGAATCAAACTCGGACGGATAGACAGTGTATGGGAATGGTCCTTGAGGAGACCGGATCTTCTGAGATCTGTTTGTGATTTCGACCGGACCAGTTATGGTTGCCTACATTCCCCTCCTTAGGAGGAGCTCAGGTCGCCGTAGTTCGGGCTTATCCCGAATGAAAAGAATGATCGTTGAAATTCGAGGATCTGAGGACCTTTGAGGATTTTTGGGAATTTAAAAACATGTCCTCTTGGAGTATCAATGGGAGACACTGATGTGAAGCCCCAGTGGGACGTCCACGGCAAGTGTTTGCGGAGGTGAAGTGAAATATTCTCACATAAAACGTCGAATGAATGGATGAAATTTGCACAATCTTCGCTTGACGGTCCTTTGAGTCGGGATGGATTTGGCTCCGCTTTAAGCAATAGTCTGCTTTAGATCTCGACGATATTGGAATGAAACTGCTATCCGGTAGGAACTGCGACTGGGTCTCGGGGTTTCGATCGGCCCTCAGGTGATTTAGGATATCATGACCTCTTAAAACGAGAGGTCGGCTAGGCCTTTTACTGGCTGAACCTCTAAAGATGAGAGGTTGGCTTGCAGGGATGTGTTTGAGATTTCTAAGGTGAGGGAATCCATTGGGGAATGGCGAAGAGAAACTGGTCCCTTGCTAGGAGGATGGAGAGAAAGTGACCTAGGAGGTCAAATGTCTGATCCTATTGGGGATATGCCAGATGAAGGAAGTGACCAATGTGGTCGGATATCTTGGACCTTTATGAAAGGCTACTTCACCACTGAGGAGTGATGAACGAACATGGTGACCAATGTGGTCGGATGTTTGGACCTTTATGAAGGCTCATGCACCACTGAAGAGTGATGAATGAAAAAGGTGACCAATGTGGTCGGATGGCTGGACCTTTATGAAAGGCTACCTACGTATCCCGAAGGAACAAGCCTTGGTCATAGTTCAAGTCTCACTAGATAGTTAGGAATATGTCTAGGATCCTTGATGTTTTAATAGGATCCTTGATGTTTTAACGATTCATGGAGGAGTCACCTGACTTGACAATTAATGGAGGTTGTCACCTTACTGACAATTAATGGAGGTTGTCACCTTACTTGACAATTAATGGAGGTTGTCACCTGACTTGACAATTAATGGAGGTTGTCACCTGATTGACAATTAATGGAGGTTGTCACCTGATTGACAATTAATGGAGGTTGTCACCGGATTAACAATTAATGGAGGTTGTCACCTGACTTGACAATTAATGGAGGTTGTCACCTGATTTGACAATTAATGGAGGTTGTCACCTGATTGACAATTAATGGAGGTTGTCACCTGAGTTGACAATTAATGGAGGTTGTCACCTGACTTGACAATTAATAGAGGTTGTCACCTAATTGAACTAAAGCTTACGTCGCTATCGAGGAGATAGAGGTAGCTAAAGTTGGAAAACTAAAGCGTACTTCACTATCTAGGAGATAGAGGTAGCTAAAGTTGGAAAACTAAAGCGTACTTCACTATCGAGGAGATAGAGGTAGCTGAAGTTGGAAAACTAAAGCGTACTTCACTATCGAGGAGATAGAGGTAGCTAAAGTTTGGGAAACTAAAGTGTACTTCACTATCGAGGAGATAAAGGTAGCTGATGTTGGAAAACTAAAGCATACTTCACTATCGTGGAGATAGAGGTAGCTAAAGTTTGTGAAACTAAAGCGTACTTCACCATCTAGGAGATAGAGGTAGCTAAAGTTTGGAAAACTGAAGCGTACTTCACTGTCTAGGAGATAGAGGTAGCTAAAGTTGGAAAACTAAAGCGTACTTCACTAACTAGGAGATAGAGGTAGCTAAAGTTGGGTTTTGACAATTCGGAGGGTGTTACCTAACGTTATTCTGTTATAACGGAAGTAACGGAGGTGTTTCGAGAAAATATCATTCTTCTTAGAGATAACGGAGATTTCTTGGGAAACAACGTTACTCTGGTTAGGAGATAACAGAAATTATATGCCTAAGTGGAAAGTCTAGGTGCAAAAGTGTAAATTTGGCTCAGAGCGAATGAGGCCGCCCGGCGTGAGATGGGGAAAAAGAAGCCGTCCGGCTTTAAACCTATTTTCACCAGATTAATTTAAACAGAATTAAAACGGGCAAACAGCCATTGTTGCTTGTTTCTGCTGAGGAGAGAAGAGAGGGAAGAGAGAGGAATTTTTCGAAAATTTTCAATTCCCTTACTTCTATTGCTCGAGATGTATCAGGTGGGGAACATTGTGCCTCGACAAGCATGTAGGACTTTGTCGGAAGCCGGGAGGAGGAGGTGGAGAGAGTTCGTTTGAACGGAGCGAAAATAAGACTTCAATACACCTCCTTCCGAGTTCTATCCCGGCAAGAGGGAGCATAAATCGATGAAACCTCAATCAATTGGGGTAAGCATTCTTGATTTGCTTATTTTGTCAATTTTGATTGAATTTTGATTGATTTAGGGCTTGACCCGATTTTTGGGAATTTTTTTTTGAATTTTTCTTGTGATTTTGTTGATGATTTTGGGAATTTGATAATTAACCTATGAGGCTAAGGACATAAATAAACATGCATGTGTAATTTATTTGAAAAAAAATGAGAACGACTCATTTTTTCGAAAATAAAGTAAGAAAAATAATGTCTAAAATGTGACGGAGTTCTTGCATGTGCTAGAACTAGGCCAATTTCTGATCATGGATGAGAAAATAAGATTTTGGACGATGAAAAGGATTCATGCATGCCATCTTGAAAAAATAAAGCTTATGTGCAAAGAATTTTGTGAAAATTGGACTTTTTGTGTTTGGGAGAGCAATGTGCTCGGGATGACGTGCTTAAAATGATGAAAGGCACGTTTTCTAAGCAAATGATGCTAGAGATATCTTATGAATTCTTCTTTTTAAAAATTTGTGCACCTTTTTGAATATATGCATGCTTTTGAGATGAAATGAAGGACTGACACATTTTTTGTTGTGTTTTCTTACAATCCTGAGGAGAAAGCCCACTGATATCGAGAATCAAACTCGGACGGATAGACAGTGTATGGGAATGGTCCTTGAGGAGACCGGATCTTCTGAGATTTGTTTGTGATTTCGACCGGACCAGTTATGGTTGCCTACATTCCCCTCCTTGGTAGGAGCTCAGGTCGCCGTAGTTCGGGCTTATCCCGAATGAAAAGAATGATCGTCGAAATTCGAGGATCTGAGGACCTTTGAGGATTTTTGGGAATTTAAAAACATGTCCTCTTGGAGTGTCGATGGGAGACACGGATGTGAAGCCCCAGTGGGACGTCCACGGCAAGTGTTTGTGGAGGAGAAGTGAAATATACTCACATAAAACGTCGAATGAATGGATGAAATTTGCACAATCTTCGCTTGACGGTCCTTTGAGCCGGGATGGATTTGGCTCCGCTTTAAGAAATAGTCTGTTTTAGATCTCGACGATATTGGAATGAAACTGCTATCCGGTAGGAACTGCGACTGGGTCTCGGGATTTCGATCGGCCCTCGGGTGATTTAGGATATCATGACCTCTTAAAACGAGAGGTCGGCTAGGCCTTTTACTGGCTGAACCTCTAAAGATGAGAGGTTGGCTTGCAGGGATGTGTTTGAGATTTCTAAGGTGAGGGAATCCATTGGGGAATGGCGAAGAGAAACTGGTCCCTTGCTAGGAGGATGGAGATAAAGTGACCTAGGAGATCAAATGTCTGATCCTATTGGGGATATGCTAGATGAAGGAAGTGACCAATGTGGCCGGATATCTTGGACCTTTATGAAAGGCTACTTCGCCACTGAGGAGTGATGAAGGAACATGGTGACCAATGTGGTCGGATGGCTGGACCTTTATGAAGGCTCATGCACCACTGAAGAGTGATGAATGAAAAAGGTGACCAATGTGGTCGGATGGCTGGACCTTTATGAAAGGCTACCTACGTATCCCGGAGGAACAAGCCTTGGTCATAGTTCAAGTCTCACTAGATAGTTAGGAATATGTCTAGGATCCTTGAAGTTTTGACGATTCATGGAGGAGTCACCTGACTTGACAATTAATGGAGGTTGTCACCTTACTTGACAATTAATGGAGGTTGTCACCTGACTTGACAATTAATGGAGGTTGTCACCTGATTGACAATTAATGGAGGTTGTCACCTGATTGACAATTAATGGAGGTTGTCACCGGATTAACAATTAATGGAGGTTGTCACCTGACTTGACAATTAATGGAGGTTGTCACCTGATTTGACAATTAATGGAGGTTGTCACCTGATTGACAATTAATGGAGGTTGTCACCTGAGTTGACAATTAATGGAGGTTGTCACCTGACTTGACAATTAATAGAGGTTGTCAACTGATGTAACTAAAGCTTACGTCGCTATCGAGGAGATAGAGGTAGCTAAAGTTGGAAAACTAAAGCGTACTTCACTATCTAGGAGATAGAGGTAGCTAAAGTTGGAAAACTAAAGCGTACTTCACAATCAAGGAGATAGAGGTAGCTGAAGTTGGAAAACTAAAGCGTACTTCACTATCGAGGAGATAGAGATAGCTAAAGTTTGGGAAACTAAAGCGTACTTCACTATCGAGGAGATAGAGGTAGCTGATGTTGGAAAACTAAAGCGTACTTCACTATCGAGGAGATAGAGGTAGCTAAAGTTTGGGAAACTAAAGCGTACTTCACCATCTAGGAGATAGAGGTAGCTAAAGTTTGGAAAACTGAAGCGTACTTCACTATCTAGGAGATAGAGGTAGCTAAAGTTGGAAAACTAAAGTGTACTTTACTATCTAGGAGATAGAGGTAGCTAAAGTTGGGTTTTGACAATTCGGAGGGTGTCACCTAACGTTATTCTGTTATAACGGAAGTAACGGAGGTGTTTCGAGAAAATATCATTCTTCTTAGAGATAACGAAGATTTCTTGGGAAACAACGTTACTCTGGTTAGGAGATAACAGGAATTATATGCCTAAGTGGAAAGTCCAGGGGCAAAAGTGTAAATTTGGCTCAGAGCGAATGAGGCCGCCCGGCGTGAGATGGGGAAAAAGAAGCCGTCCGGCTTTAAACCTATTTTCACCAGATTAATTTAAACAGAATTGAAACGGGCAAACAGCCATTGTTGCTTGTTTCTGCCGAGGAGAGAAGAGAGGGAAGAGAGAGGATTTTTTCGAAAATTTTCAATTCCCTTACTTCTATTGCTCGAGATGTATCAGGAGGGGAACATTTTGCCTCGACAAGCATGTAGGACTTTGTCGAAAGCCGGGAGGAGGAGGCGGAGGGAGTTCGTTCGAACGGAGCGAAAATACGACTTCAATACACCTCCTTCTGAGTTCTATCCCGGTAAGAGGGAGCATAAATCGATGAAACCTCAATCAATTGGGGTAAGCATTCTTGATTTGCTTATTTTGTCAGTTTTGATTGAATTTTGATTGATTTAGGGCTTGACCCGATTTTTGGGAATTTTTTTTTGAATTTTTCTTGTGATTTTATTGATGATTTTGGGAATTTGATAATTAACCTATGAGGCTAAGGACATAAATAAACATGCATGTGCAATTTATTTGAAAAAATATGAGAATGACTCATTTTTTCAAAAATAAAGTAAGAAAAATAATGTCTAAAATGTGACGGAGTTCTTGCATGTGCTAGAACTAGGCCAATTTCTGATCATGGATGAGAAAATAATATTTTGGACGATGAAAAGGATTCATGCATGCCATCTTGAAAAAATAAAGCTTGTGTGCAAAGAATTTTGTGAAAATTGGACTTTTTGTGTTTGGGAGAGCAATGTGCTCGGGATGACGTGCTTCAAATGATGAAAGGCACATTTTTTAAGCAAATGATGCTAGAGATCTCTTATGAATTCTTGTTTTTAAAAATATGTGCACCTTTTTGAATATATGCATGCTTTTGAGATGAAATGAAGGACTGACACATTTTTTGTTGTGTTTTCTTACAATCCTGAGGAGAAAGCCCACTGATATCGAGAATCAAACTCGGATGGATAGACACTGTATGGAAATGGTCCTTGAGGAGACCAGATCTTCTGAGATCTGTTTGTGATTTCGACCGGACCAGTTATGGTTGCCAACATTCCCCTCCTTGGTAGGAGCTCAGGTCGCCGTAGTTCGGGCTTATCCCAAATGAAAAGAATGATCGTTGAAATTCGAGGATCTGAGGACCTTTGAGGATTTTTGGGAATTTAAAAACATGTCCTCTTGGAGTGTCGATGGGAGACACGGATGTGAAGCCCCAGTGGGACGTCCACGGAAAGTGTTTGCGGAGGAGAAGTGAAATATGCTCACATAAAACGTCGAATGAATGGATGAAATTTGCACAATCTTCGCTTGACGGTCCTTTAAGCTGGGATGGATTTGGCTCCGCTTTAAGCAATAGTCTGTTTTAGATCTCGACGATATTGGAATGAAATTGCTATCCGGTAGGAACTGCGACTGGGTCTCGGGGTTTCGATCGGCCCTCGGGTGATTTAGGATATCATGACCTCTTAAAACGAGAGGTCGGCTAGGCCTTTTACTGACTGAACCTCTAAAGATGAGAGGTTGGCTTGCAGGGATGTGTTTGAGATTTCTAAGGTGAGGGAATCCATTGGGGAATGGCGAAGAGAAACTGGTCCCTTGCTAGGAGGATGGAGAGAAAGTGACCTAGGAGGTCAAATGTCTGATCCTATTGGGGATATGCCAGATGAAGGAAGTGACCAATGTGGTCGGATATCTTGTACCTTTATGAAAGGTTACTTCACCACTGAGGAGTGATGAAGGAACATGGTGACCAATGTGGTCGGATGGCTGGACCTTTATGAAAGGCTCATGCACCACTCAAGAGTGATGAATGAAAAGGGTTACCAATGTGGTCGGATGGCTGGACCTTTATGAAAGGCTACCTACGTATCCCGGAGGAACAAGCCTTGGTCATAGTTCAAGTCTCACTAGATAGTTAGGAATATGTCTAGGATCCTTGAAGTTTTGACGAATCATGGAGGAGTCACCTGACTTGACAATTAATGGAGGTTGTCACCTTACTGACAATTAATGGAGGTTGTCACCTTACTTGACAATTAATGGAGGTTGTCACCTGACTTGACAATTAATGGAGATTGTCACCTGATTTGACAATTAATGGAGGTTATCACCTGATTGACAATTAATGGAGGTTGTCACCTGATTGACAATTAATGGAGGTTGTCACCGGATTAATAATTAATGGAGGTTATCACCTGACTTGATAATTAATGGAGGTTGTCACCTGATTTGACAATTAATGGAGGTTGTTACCTGATTGACAATTAATGGAGGTTGTCACCTGATTTGACAATTAATGGAGGTTGTCACCTGACTTGACAATTAATGGAGGTTGTCACCTGATTGAACTAAAGCTTACGTCGCTATTGAGGAGATAGAGGTAGCTAAAGTTGGAAAACTAAAGCGTACTTCACTATCGAGGAGATAGAGGTAGCTGAAGTTGGAAAACTAAAGCGTACTTCACTATCGAGGAGATAGAGGTAGCTAAAGTTTGGGAAACTAAAGCGTACTTCACCATCTAGGAGATAGAGGTAGCTAAAGTTTGGAAAACTGAAGCGTACTTCACTATCTAGGAGATAGAGGTAGCTAAAGTTGGAAAACTAAAGCGTACTTCACTATCTAGGAGATAGAGGTAGCTAAAGTTGGATTTTGACAATTCGGAGGGTGTCACCTAACGTTATTCTGTTATAACGGAATTTACAGAGGTGTTTCGAGAAAATATCATTCTTCTTAGAGATAACGGAGATTTCTTGGGAAACAACGTTACTCTGATTAGGAGATAACAGGAATTATATGCCTAAGTGGAAAGTCCAGGGGCAAAAGTGTAAATTCGACTCAGAGCGAATGAGGCCGCCCGGCGTGAGATGGGAAAAAAGAAGCCGTCCGGCTTTAAACCTATTTTCACCAGATTATTTTATACAGAATTGAAACGGGCAAATAGCCATTGTTGCTTGTTTCTGCCGAGGAGAGAAGAGAGGGAAGAGAGAGGAATTTTTCGAAAATTTTCAATTCCCTTGCTTCTATTGCTCGAGATGGATTAGGAGGGGAACATTGTGCCTCGACAAGCATGTAGGACTTTGTCGGAAGCCACGAGGAGGAGGTGGAGGGAGTTCGTTCGAACGGAGCGAAAATACGACTTCAATACACCTCCTTCCGAGTTCTATCCCGGCAAGAGGGAGCATAAATCGATGAAACCTCAATCAATTGGGGTAAGCATTCTTGATTTTCTTATTTTGTCAATTTTGATTGAATTTTGATTGATTTAGGGCTTGACCCGATTTTTGGGAATTTTTTTTTTGAATTTTTCTTGTGATTTTGTTGATGATTTTGGGAATTTGATAATTAACCTATGAGGCTAAGGACATAAATAAACATGCATGTGCAATTTATTTGAAAAAATATGAGAATGACTCATTTTTTCGAAAATAAAGTAAGAAAAATAATGTCTAAAATGTGACGGAGTTCTTGCATGTGCTAGAACTAGGCCAATTTCTGATCATGGATGAGAAAATAATATTTTGGACGATGAAAAGGATTCATGCATGCCATCTTGAAAAAATAAAGCTTATGTGCAAAGAATTTTGTGAAAATTGGACTTTTTGTGTTTGGGAGAGCAATGTGCTCGGGATGACGTGCTTCAAATGATGAAAGGCACGTTTTCTAAGTAAATGATGTTAGAGATCTATTATGAATTCTTCTTTTTAAAAATATGTGCACCTTTTTAAATATATGCATGCTTTTGAGATGAAATGAAGGACTGACACATTTTTTGTTGTGTTTTCTTACAATCCTGAGGAGAAAGCCCACTGATATCGAGAATCAAACTCGGACGGATAGACAGTGTATGGGAATGGTCCTTGAAGAGACCAGATCTTCTGAGATCTGTTTGTGATTTCGACCGGACCAGTTATGGTTGCCAACATTCCCCTCCTTGGTAGGAGCTAAGGTCGCCGTAGTTCGGGCTTATCCCGAATGAAAAGAATGATCATTGAAATTCGAGGATCTGAGGACCTTTGAGGATTTTTGGGAATTTAAAAACATGTCCTCTTGGAGTGTCGATGGGAGACATGGATGTGAAGCCCCAGTGGGACGTCCATGGCAAGTGTTTGCGGAGGAGAAGTGAAATATGCTCACATAAAACGTCGAATGAATGGATGAAATTTGCACAATCTTCGCTTGACGGTCCTTTGAGCCGGGATGGATTTGGCTCCGCTTTAAGCAATAGTCTGTTTTAGATCTCGACGATATTGGAATGAAACTGCTATCCGGTAGGAACTGCGACTGGGTCTCGGGGTTTCGATCGGCCCTCGGGTGATTTAGGATATCATGACCTCTTAAAACGAGAGGTCGGCTAGGCCTTTTACTGACTGAACCTCTAAAGATGAGAGGTTGGCTTGCAGGGATATGTTTGAGATTTCTAAGGTGAGGGAATCCATTGGGGAATGGCAAAGAGAAACTGGTCCCTTGCTAGGAGGATGGAGAGAAAGTGACCTAGGAGGTCAAATGTCTGATCCTATTGGGGATATGCCAGATGAAGGAAGTGACCAATGTGGTCGGATATCTTGTACCTTTATGAAAGGCTACTTCACCACTGAGAAGTGATGAAGGAACATGGTGACCAATGTGGTCGGATGGCTGGACCTTTATGAAAGGCTCATGCACCACTCAAGAGTGATGAATGAAAAGGGTTACCAATGTGGTCGGATGGCTGGACCTTTATGAAAGGCTACCTACGTATCCCGGAGGAACAAGCCTTTGTCATAGTTCAAGTCTCACTAGATAGTTAGGAATATGTCTAGGATCCTTGAAGTTTTGACGATTCATGGAGGAGTCACCTGACTTGACAATTAATGGAGGTTGTCACCTTACTGACAATTAATGGAGGTTGTCACCTTACTTGACAATTAATGGAGGTTGTCACCTGACTTGACAATTAATGGAGGTTGTCACCTGATTTGACAATTAATGGAGGTTATCACCTGATTGACAATTAATGGAGGTTGTCACCTGATTGACAATTAATGGAGGTTGTCACCGGATTAATAATTAATGGAGGTTATCACCTGACTTGATAATTAATGGAGGTTGTCACCTGATTTGACAATTAATGGAGGTTGTCACCTGATTGACAATTAATGGAGGTTGTCACCTGATTTGACAATTAATGGAGGTTGTCACCTGACTTGACAATTAATGGAGGTTGTCACCTGATTGAACTAAAGCTTACGTCTCTATTGAGGAGATAGAGGTAGCTAAAGTTGGAAAACTAAAGCGCACTTCACTATCTAGGAGATAGAGGTAGCTAAAGTTGGAAAACTAAAGCGTACTTCACTATCGAGGAGATAGAGGTAGCTAAAGTTGGAAAACTAAAGCGTACTTCACTATCGAGGAGATAGAGGTAGCTAAAGTTTGGGAAACTAAAGCGTACTTCACCATCTAGGAGATAGAGGTAGCTAAAGTTTGGAAAACTGTAGCGTACTTCACTATCTAGGAGATAGAGGTAGCTAAAGTTGGAAAACTAAAGCGTACTTCACTATCTAGGAGATAGAGGTAGCTAAAGTTGGATTTTGACAATTCGAAGGGTGTCACCTAACGTTATTCTGTTATAAAGGAATTTATGGAGGTGTTTCAAGAAAATATCATTCTTCTTAGATATAACGGAGATTTCTTGGGAAACAACGTTACTCTGGTTAGGAGATAACAGGAATTATATGCCTAAGTGGAAAGTCCAGGGGCAAAAGTGTAAATTTGGCTCAGAGCGAATGAGGCCGCCCGGCGTGAGATGGGGAAAAAGAAGCCGTCCGGCTTTAAACCTATTTTCACCAGATTATTTTAAACAGAATTGAAACGGGCAAATAGCCATTGTTGCTTGTTTCTGCCGAGGAGAGAAGAGAGGGAAGAGAGAGGAATTTTTCGAAAATTTTCAATTCCCTTGCTTCTATTGCTCGAGATGGATTAGGAGGGGAACATTGTGCCTCGACAAACATGTAGGACTTTGTCGGAAGCCGCGAGGAGGAGGTGGAGGGAGTTCGTTCGAACGGAGCGAAAATACGACTTCAATACACCTCCTTTCGAGTTCTATCCCGGCAAGAGGGAGCATACATCGATGAAACCTCAATCAATTGGGGTAAGCATTCTTGATTTTCTTATTTTGTCAATTTTGATTGAATTTTGATTGATTTAGGGCTTGACCCGATTTTTGGGATTTTTTTTTTGAATTTTTCTTGTGATTTTGTTGATGATTTTGGGAATTTGATAATTAACCTATGAGGCTAAGGACATAAATAAACATGCATGTGCAATTTATTTGAAAAAATATGAGAATGACTCTTTTTTTTCGAAAATAAAGTAAGAAAAATAATGTCTAAAATGTGACGGAGTTCTTGCATGTGCTAGAACTAGGCCAATTTCTGATCATGGATGAGAAAATAATATTTTGGACGATGAAAAGGATTCATGCATGCCATCTTGAAAAAATAAAGCTTATGTGCAAAGAATTTTGTGAAAATTGGACTTTTTGTGTTTGGGAGAGCAATGTGCTCGGGATGACGTGCTTCAAATGATGAAAGGCACGTTTTCTAAGCAAATGATGCTAGAGATCTCTTATGAATTCTTCTTTTTAAAAATATGTGCACCTTTTTGAATATATGCATGCTTTTGAGATGAAATGAAGGACTGACACATTTTTTGTTGTGTTTTCTTACAATTCTGAGGAGAAAGCCCACTGATATCGAGAATCAAACTCGGACGGATAGACAGTGTATGGGAATGGTCCTTGAGGAGACCAGATCTTCTGAGATCTGTTTGTGATTTTGACCGGACCAGTTATGGTTGCCAACATTCCCCTCCTTGGTAGGAGCTCAGGTCGCCGTAGTTCGGGCTTATCCCGAATGAAAAGAATGATCGCTGAAATTCGAGGATCTGAGGACCTTTGAGGATTTTTGGGAATTTAAAAAATGTCCTCTTGGAGTGTCGATGGTGACCAATGTGGTCGGATGGCTGGACCTTTATGAAAGGCTCATGCACCACTGAAGAGGGATGAATGAAAAGGGTGACCAATGTGGTCGGATGGCTGGACCTTTATGAAAGGCTACCTACGTATCCCGGAGGAACAAGCCTTGGTCATAGTTCAAGTCTCACTAGATAGTTAGGAATATGTCTAGGATCCTTGAAGTTTTGATGATTCGTGGAGGAGTCACCTGACTTGACAATTAATGGAGGTTGTCACCTTACTGACAATTAATGGAGGTTGTCACCTTACTTGACAATTAATGGAGGTTGTCACCTTACTTGACAATTAATGGAGGTTGCCATCTGTCTTGACAATTAATGGAGGTTGTCACCTGATTTGACAATTAATGGAGGTTGTCACCTGATTGACAATTAATGGAGGTTGTCACCGAATTAACAATTAATGGAGGTTGTCACCTGACTTAACAATTAATGGATGTTGTCACCTGATTGAACTAAAGCTTACGTCGCTATCGAGGAGATAGAGGTAGCTAAAGTTGGAAAACTAAAGCGTACTTCACTATCTAGGAGATAGAGGTAGCTAAAGTTGGAAAACTAAAGCGTACTTCACTATCGAGGAGATAGAGGTAGCTGAAGTTGGAAAACTAAAGCGTACTTCACTATCGAGGAGATAGAGGTAGCTAAAGTTTAGGAAACTAAAGCGTACTTCACTATCGAGGAGATAGAGGTAGCTGATGTTGGAAAACTAAAGCGTACTTCACTATCGAGGAGATAGAGGTAGCTAAAGTTTGGGAAACTAAAGCGTACTTCACCATCTAGGAGATAGAGGTAGCTATAATTTGGAAAACTGAAGCGTACTTCACTATCTAGGAGATAGAGGTAGCTAAAGTTGGAAAACTAAAGCGTACTTCACTATCTAGGAGATAGAGGTAGCTAAAGTTGGGTTTTGACAATTCAGAGGGTGTCACCTGGCATTATTCCGTTATAACGGAAGTAACGGAGGTGTTTCGAGAAAATATCATTCTTCTTAGAGATAACGGAGATTTCTTGGGAAACAACGTTACTCTGGTTAGGAGATAACAGGAATTATATGCCTAAGTGGAAAGTCCAGGGGCAAAAGTGTAAATTCGGCTCAGAGCGAATGAGGCCGCCCGGCGTGAGATGGGGAAAAAGAAGCTGTCCGGCTTTAAACCTATTTTCACCAGATTATTTTAAACAGAATTGAAACGGGCAAATAGCCATTGTTGCTTGTTTCTGCCGAGGAGAGAAGAGAGGGAAGAGAGAGGAATTTCTCGAAAATTTTCAATTCCCTTGCTTCTATTGCTCGAGATGGATTAGGAGGGGAACATTGTGCCTCGACAAGCATGTAGGACTTTGTCGGAAGCCGCGAGGAGGAGGTGGAGGGAGTTCGTTCGAACGGAGCGAAAATACGACTTCAATACACCTCCTTCCGAGTTCTATCCCGGCAAGAGGGAGCATAAATTGATGAAACCTCAATCAATTGGGGTAAGCATTCTTGATTTTCTTATTTTGTCAATTTTGATTGAATTTTGATTGATTTAGGGCTTGACCCGATTTTTGGGAATTTTTTTTTGAATTTTTCTTGTGATTTTGTTGATGATTTTGGGAATTTGATAATTAACCTATGAGGCTAAGGACATAAATAAACATGCATGTGCAATTTATTTGAAAAAATATGAGAATGACTCATTTTTTTGAAAATAAAATAAGAAAAATAATGTCTAAAATGTGACGGAGTTCTTGCATGTGCTAGAACTAGGCCAATTTCTGATCATGGATGAGAAAATAAGATTTTGGACGATGAAAAGGATTCATGCATGCCATCTTGAAAAAATAAAGCTTATGTGCAAAGAATTTTGTGAAAATTGGACTTTTGGTGTTTGGGAGAGCAATGTGCTCGGGATGACGTGCTTCAAATGATGAAAGGCACGTTTTCTAAGCAAATGATGCTAGAGATCTCTTATGAATGCTTCTTTTTGAAAATTTGTGCACCTTTTTGAATATATGCATACTTTTGAGATGAAATGAAGGACTGACACATTTTTGTTGTGTTTTCTTACAGGAGAGCAAGTTGAGGGGACCCGCTGAGGTGGCGGTGAAGTTTTGGGATAGGATGCCCAACTTTGAAAAGGATGGGGTTAATCCTAAGCAGCTTGTGATAGCGACTGGGCTCGATTCTTTCATTGAGGCTATTGGTAGAGGCATTCATGTGACCTCTAAGAGCAAGGGGCTGGTCCAGGCCCTTTCGGAGTTCTGGTGGGACACCACTCACAGCTTTCACTTAGCTGGGGGGAGATCACGGTGACTCCGGCCAACTTCACTGCTATCACCGGCTTGAGGTTCACTGGGAGGCTTGTGACCTGGAGGGATCACATTACTGCGGCCGAGTTTAGAGCTTTGGTAGGATTTGACCTCCGTCCTAAGGGGCTTGGGATGGAGACGAGGTTTGTTGAGGTGGAGGTACTGAGGTGTATGGTGGAGTTTGCCGCCAATGAGGTGACTGCCCACCAGCTCGCGAGAGATTTTCTGTGGTTGCTGCTGTCAGTCACTATTTTTGCCAACTCTGGGACATTGGCGATGCTTTGCTTGCTTGACTCTTTGGAGGATTTGGATGAGGTTGGGGCGGTCTCTTGGGGTGAGGCCGGATTGGCTAAGCTTTACTTTTCTTTGGATTTGTATAGCCAGAACACGGCTGCGTCTATGGATTGTTTCTCTTTTGCTCTTGAGGTACTCTCACTTTTCTTTTCTCTCTTTTATTTTTCTGTCTTGAGATTTTTATAAGAGAAATGACCCTTTTGTTTTGAACGTGCAGGTCTGGTTTTGTGAGGTGATCGGGTTCTTTCCTTAGAACCAACAGAGTGACCCAGCAACCTTCCCGACTATGATTCGTTGGAGGGTAGAGGCTAGGGATAAGTTCACAGGGAAGACCAGGATTACTTTTGATTATTAGATGGTGAGGTCTGTCATCAACAGGGAAGGTCACGAGGGGGTAGATTTTTATCCCTAGGGGAGGTACCCAGAGGCTTTGATAGGGGATGCCATGGTGGTGACCAGGCAGAGGAGATGGCTGACAGGGCTGACCTGTGACATCATTTATCTGGGGGATCGCTTCTCCAGGCAGCATGGCCATGTCCCTCCTTTGGGCGCTATCACCCCTCATGGCCCTCCTTCGCTCATGCTGCAGCCCAGGTATTGGTCAGCAGATGAGATAGAGAGATACCAGGCTGGTGTGGCGGCTGAGGAGTATTTTGACTTTGCTACCCCGTACGCCACCTTTGTGGAGCAGCGGTTGAGGACGCCACAAAAGCTAGTGAAGATAGCCGTTGCTCAGGGTACGGGGAGGCCGAGCCTACTGATCCGCCTATGCCTCCTGCTCATCTCTCCTGTGTAGTAAACGGGGTACCGAGAAGGTTCTTGGTGCCTATTCCAGACACGAGGGTGCCCGAGTATACCCTTCCTGCTGACAGTACTGTAAGTATCTCTAAGGTCCTTTCCCTTTTCGATTTTCTTTATTTTCTGTGATTTTGAGTTTTTTCTGAGATTTTCTAAGTTTTTCTCTTCTTTTCTCACAGATTCCTGCTCGTACCTATGATGTCTTGGTACGGCAGAACAGGGGCTGGAAGAAGGTGGCTTGGTCCCTTCTGAGGAAGTTGGCCTACGCTTCCAGGGCTAGGGCGAATGTGCAGGAGCTCGTGTGCAAGAAAAGGCACGTTGGGAGCACAGCCTCTACCTCATCAGCCTCAAGGTATAAGACCTCATCCACCATCACCGTGCCTCGGGGGCGGGGGCCTTACACGGACATCTTAGAGCAGCTGGCGGAGTATGAGCACGTGGCCGTCAATCTGTCTGATGTGAGCGATAATGAGGATTTGATGAGGAATCCTGAGTTCTACGAGCTAAGCAGTGACGACGATGAGTCGGAGGCTTAGGGTTCCCTAGGTTCGAACTAAGAGAGGAAGAGAGAGAAAAATAATGAACAATTATGCACAATTTGTTATTTTTTTGTTTTATTTGGGCGCCAATGAGGCGAAAACAATGTAATAATCTTTTATTCGCTTTTCTTATTAATGCTTTATGTTTTTTCATATTACTTGAGCCTCGGGACAGCTTTTTTGCTCGGAAATGGGGCGAAAATTGGGCCAAAATGGTTTGTGATGATATGTGATTGTATGAATGGTGTTTGGGCATGTTTTTATGCAGGTTTCATTGAGAAAGTGGGGTGAGAACTCCACTTGGGCAGCAGCTTTGGCTGCTGCAGATTTTTTTTCTGCAGAAGCGAAAGAAGCTATCTGGCCAGGTCCTGGGCAAAAGAAGCCGTGCGGCTGGAACCCTTGCCTGAACTAATTTTTTTTCAGGTTCTCATTTTTCTCGAGAGCGTGGACATACGCTGCTTTTCCACCCAGGGCCATTCTCAAGAGCAGGAAGAGTACCATACTGACCACGGCCTACTTGGGCTGGTATTAGAAGAAGATGGGGGCAACTCAGGTCGTTTTGGGAGAGAGACGTCAGGCTTTATTGGGGGCTGACTGTGACTCGAGCAGGGCTTTGAGGGAAGCTGAGGCCAAGGCTAGCTGCCATAACCAGTCAGGTGACCTTATCAGGGATATGGAAGCCCGATATGAGAGGCTATCAAAGGTCGTTCCTCTTACCGAGGCTCAGAGGGAGGAGGTATGGACTCGTGCCAAGATAGAGAAGGCACTTATTAACACGGGTTTGGTGGAGGCGCCAGTGAGGATTCCTGAGATTGGGATGAGGGAGACCGACATCATTGAGAAGAAGAGGAAGAACACTCGACGGGGTCGAGGTAAAGGAAAGAATATCAAGGAAGACTCAGTGAATGACAACTGAGAGATCTATTCCTAGGATCCACTTATTGCCATTTGCAAACATAATAGTTTATTAGGTCTTTTTTGTATGTTTTAATCTTTGTAGCAGGTTAGCAGAGTTAAGAGTAGACCGTGCTTGAACTCATCAAGGAGTTTTTGATTTGTAATTAACAAGAGATATTATCTTAGAAATTTATTCAAGACACATTTCATGGAAATTCAAATGTCTTATTTATTGTTTAGACCGAACCATTTCTGGCTGCCTACGTTCCCCTTTTACAAGAAAGACTAAGAGGCTCAGGTTTTCGTAGTTCATTCTGGTGAACTATTGGGACTTTTTTTTTTTTTTATGTGCAACCCTGTCTTTTGCCTAGACCGCCCTTTTTTGGGGTTTTCAGCCTAGCTGGGCATTACTCTTTTTGCACTATATATATATGTATATATATATATATATATATTTTATTTATTTTATTTATTTATTTTTTTAGACAAAATACCGGCGGAGCTTGTCACCGTTGACTGGGTGAACAAAGGGATTTCCATCCAAGTCCGCGAGCTTCATTGCTCCTCCTGAAAGTATCTTCTGCACTACATACGGGCCAATCCAAACGGGTTCCCACTTTCCCAAAGGGTTGTCTCTAGTAGGGGGCTTTACCTTCAGCACTAGGTCACCCTCTTTGATGTCTCTAGCCTTGACCTTTTTGTCAAATGCCCTAGCCATTCGCCTATGGTAGGCTTGGGTGTGTTCCATGGCTTTTAGCCTCCTTTCATCAAGTAGGGTCAATTCATCATGCCGGCTGCGTAGCCATTCTACTTCATTGACACTGTTTTCCAGGAGGACCCTTAATGACGGGATCTCCAACTCTACTGGCAGTACTGCTTCCATACCGTAGGTCAGGGCAAAAGGGGTTTCACCCGTGGCTGTTCTGACAGATGTTCTGTAGCCCCAGAGTGCCAGATACAGCTTTTCGGGCCAGTCACGACCACGGGTGGCCATTTTTCGGATAATCCTTTCGAGTGTCTTATTGGCAGCTTCTACTGCTCCATTGGTCTGAGGCCTGTATGGGGATGATTTGTGGCGAGTGACTCTGAATTCTGACAGCAATCTATCACAGTCCCCTTCAAAGTGTGACCCGTTATCTGAAATGATCTCATCGGGCACCCTGTATCTACACATGATGTCTTCTTTGACAAACTGGGTCACTTTCTCAGAAGTGAGGACCTTGTAGGACTTGGCCTCTACCTATTTCGTGAAGTAGTCCACTGCCACTAGCACAAACTCATGCCCATTGCTTCCTGTCGGGGCTATCTTCCCTATCACGTCAATACCCCAAGTTGCAAACGGCCAAGGAGTCATCATGCAGTACAGGTCATGAGGCGGAAGATGATTGAGGTTGGCAAATCGCTGGCATTTGTCGCACTCTCGGACATGCTGGACACACTCTGTTTCCATGGAGATCCAGTAGTAGCCCATTTTGAGGATTACTTGCATCAATGCTCTGGCATTCATATGAGGACCGCAGGGACCATTGTGGACTTCGGTCATTAACTCTCTTGCCCTTTCTTGGGTGACACATAAGAGGAGTGGTCCTTGGTACCGTTTCTTGTATACGTCACCCCCTAGGATGACATAGTGAGAGGCCAGCCATTTCAAGGCTTGCAAGCTCTTGGATTTGATGCCTTCCCTTGGTCTACCTTCTTCATCTCTGAAAGCTGACTCCCCATCTTTGAGGAACTGGTAAATATGACTGTACCAAGGTTCCTTGACAGGCTCAGGTCCCAAGTCTATTTCACAACAGAAAGCCGAAGCTTCTATTCTACCCACTCTGAATGGTTTTATTGCCTTTCCCTCGAGGATCTCTACCAATGAGGCTAGAGTAGATAAGGCAGCTGCAAATCTCTTCTTGTCTCTTAGCAGGTAATTGAAGGTTACTTCTTTGAACCGCTCAGTCAATTCCTCCATGTAGGCATGATACCTCTGAAGATTAGGATCCACAGTCTTCCACTTGTTAGAGACCTGGTTGATGATCAAGGCTGAGTCTCCGTGGACCTCGAGTTCCTTAACATTCCTTTCTAAAGCAGCCTCCAAACCAGCAATGCAAGCTTCATACTCTGCGGCATTGTTCGTGGCAGGGAAGTTCAACTTGATAGCTATTGGCATGTGCTCATCTTTCGGGTCGACCAGTAGCATTCCTACGCCATTTTCCCTTTTGTTAGTAGCTCCGTCAAAGAAAAGCTGCCATCGGCTCTCAGGCTCAACTGCGAAGATCCCTTCATCCGAGAATTGGGGCTCAGGACCTCGATCCTCATTGCTAGGGAAGTTTGCCAAATGGTCTGACAGTGCTTGAACCTTAATTGCTTTTCTAATCACATAGTTGATGTCATACTCAGCCAGGAAGAATGACCACTTTGCTAGACGCATCGAAAGGGAAGGCTTGTCGAAGATGTACTTGATGGGGTCCATTTTCGAGACCAAGTTCACAGAGTGGGCCTGCATGTAATGCTTCAGCTTGCTGACTACCCAGACCAGTCCTGCACAAGTCTTTTTGCATGCTGAGTAATTGAGCTCACTCCCTTGCAGCTTTCGACTGACAAAATAAATGGCATTTTCTACCCGAGAGTCCTTCTTTTCCTGAGCCATCATAGCCCCAACTGTCGTATCAGTGACAGTGAGATAGCAGAAGAGGTTTCTGTCCATGTGGGGGCATATCACTGGGGGATGTACTAGGTACGCCTTGATTTGGTCGAAGGCATCCTGGCATTCCTCAGTCCATTCTGTGTCCGCATTTTTCTTCATTAGCTTGAAGATGGACTGGCACATGGTAGTCAGCTGGTTGACAAAACGGCTGATGTACTGTAATTTGCCCATAAAACTTTTGACCTCTGCCTAGGTTCGAGGTGGCCTCATGTCCATAATGGCCTTGATCTTTTGGGGATCGACTTCAATACCTCATTCTGTGACCATATACCCAAGCACTTTTCCCCTTGTCACTCCAAAGGTGCATTTAGCAGGGTTCAGTCTCATGGAATGTTGTCTCAACCTCTCAAAGAACTTTCGCAGGTCAACAAAGTGATGTCCATCCACACCTTTGGAATGGATTATCATGTCATCGACATAGACCTCAATCTCTTTGTGGATCATGTCGTGAAAGAGTGCAGTCGCTGCCCTTTAATACGTAGCCCCGGCATTCTTAAGCCCAAAAGGCATCACCGTATAGCAATACGTCCCCCACGGTGTGGTGAAGGATGTCTTTTCTTGATCCTCCTCGGCCATCTTGATCTGGTTGTAGCTAGCAAAGCCATCAACGAAGGATTTGACTTCGTAGTTGGCGGTGGCATCCACCAGAATGTCTATGTTCGGCAACGGATAGTCGTCCTTGGGACTGGCCTTGTTCAGATCCCGGAAATCTACACAACAGCGCACCTTCCCATTGGCCTTAGTCACAGTCACGATGTTTGATAACCATGTCAGGTATTCAATGAACCTGATGAATCCTACCCGCAGTAGCTTCTCAATCTCTTCTTTGACCTGTAGAGACCACTCTGGCTTGATCTTTCTTAGTTTCTGATTTACTAGTTTGGCATCTGGTGCCAGAGGGATTATGTGCTACACAATCGAGCTATCTAGCCTTGGCATATCCTTATACGACCATGCAAACACATCCATGTATTCTCTGAGCAGATTGACCAGTCTGTCCTGCTCAGCCCCCTGGAAGAAGTTCCTGATCTGTGTCTCTTTAGGTTCCTCGACAGTACCCAAGTTAACACTTGTCAAAACCTCCTCGGCAGCTTGGGCCCGGTTTTTCTCTTTATCGGTAACTTGCTTAAAGATTTCTTTAATGTATTGTTCGTTTAATGTGTTTGCATCTTGTTCAAATGAATCATTATTAACTGTTGTTAAGTTATTAGTTAATTTATCATTTGTTAAGTTGGCAATAAGGGGATACTCGGAAAGATCTATCATTTCATTCAAAGCGAAAGGAAAGATGACATTGGCTACATATTCATAATCTTCAGGCGTGAGGCCTTCAGATGACTGGGAAGACTCCTTACTCACATGACTCTTGACCCTACACTACTTATTGATCGAAGTGTTTGACTGGGTTGGACAAGGGGGTTTTACTCTTTGCAGCTGCTGCCCTGGGGAGAAGAAATCTTGTTGGCGTTCTTCAGAAAGCTGAAAACCTCAAACTGATCAAAAGCTTGTCCAGGATCATTCATAGGTTGGTGCCTTGGGAAGATGGTGAGGGGATCCAGAGAAGTCTGGTGCAATTTCTCAATAAGCTCGTCTGTGACAACTGGACTCATTGACTGGAGGGTCTGATTCATCTTGTCGAGACACTGATGGTACGTCATCTTCTCTCTGCTGATCTTTGATACCACAACTTTGTCTGTGTAGCCAATAGGAGGGTTGACCTGGATGATACTGATAAAGTCTTCCTTGGGTGAAACTTTGATTCTGCCTTGGTTAACCATGTGTTCTTTGGGAGTCTTGTACTCTGCCTCCAGATCTGCTAGCTTTTCGTTGAACTTCACAATGGCTATGAACTCAGAGTTCTCTGCCTCCAGAAGATCAATGATGATGGGATTGTTGGGCTGGACATTGTCTTGGCTGATTGGCTCCTTGGTGGGCTCCTTTGCATAGCTGACATAATAGTCGAACCTGCTCGAGGGCTCTCCCAGAGTTCCCACACTCGTGTCTTCTGCTTCATACCTTTCTTTCAGCTTTTGTTGCGTGGACTTCTTCTTCTTCTTCCTTGAGGGAGCATCTTCGTTAATTCAGTCTTGGTAAGCATCTTCCAAACATCCGTCACAATCACAAACGTCATACCAAATGTGGGGTCTGGGCTGAGCTAGGACGGCCCCTCCAAGCACTTGGTTATCACCATTGTTCATTACCACACCGGCCATTTTAAACCCTGGGTTGATGAGACTGACGGTTTTGATGGACTATCTGAGATCTCTGCACTGACAAGCCGTTGACCCGGTATTCTCACCCACTTCTTTCTCGCTGCGGGAAAGGGATAGGTAAGGTTTAGACTCTGGGGTAGGTGTTTAGGCTGAAGACTCAAGCAATATGCAAATTAAGAATCTTCCAGTTTACTTAAAACAGTGTCTTTTATTAATTTCTATTTGGTTGGAAAAGGGGTTGCCCTTCTTTTTCGCAACTACTCTAGATCCTGGATCAGTGGGTTCCGTCACTACGTCTATAAGCCCCTCGTTTTCCACCTGTATTTCGACCTCCCAAGGTGGACAGCCCCGGGCGAGGGTCCTATAAGGCACGCGGATCCCACCGACCGAGAGAGAAGAACGCTCCTAGGGTCTAGTGGGTCATAGGAACTATAACGCACGAGCGATGCGGATTATAGTCAAGGCAATGCCGGGAAAGTCTCATCTTTCAGCCTAAACGGAATTTCGGCAGCGTTTCTCTTACGCGATTGACGTTTTGACTTTTGGCATTTGTCCAAGAAAATAATAGGTATGGGTCGGACGGTAAAATTCGAATGATACAGTGTCATATTGAGCTTTGTTGCATACATTGCGCGAGTCAAAGTCAAAGTCAATGCCGGGTCAAGATCTTGCCAATTTTTCCTTGACGGAATTTCGGCAGAGCTTCGCTTGCGCGAAAGATCTTTTGATTTTTGGCGTGGACTCGGGCTTGACTCTTATGTATCCCGTGCGGGTCAAAGTCGAAGTCAATGCCGGAGTCAAGATTCTGCCAATTTTTCCTTGGCGGAATTTCGGCAGAGTTTCGCTTGCGCGAAGGATCATGACTTTCAACATGGGCTAATGTTTGACCTTTACGGGGGTATGCAATTAGGCTATATGACGCGGTCTAGACCAAAAACCAACCAAAAGTCACGGTTTTAAAATGTGTGACACGGACTGTGCATTGGTCGACACTGGCTGCCATGGGGAGTTTGGGATGATTCCGTGCGTGCCCAGGAGCATCGTAATGCTGTCCGTGACTGCAGCTGAACAACCACCCCGGGTTAAAAGAAAGTGCGTGCAAAGTGTACAGGATATAATGGTGCGCGTAGTGTGCGGCCTCCTAAAAATGTTCCTTTTTTAGTTAAAACAGAAATTTTCAGAAATGCGTTTTAAAGGAATGATTTTCGGGACCGGGAAAATGCAACAATTAAGCACGTAAATTTTCTGGAGCTCGGTCAGTCTTGGAACTGAATAGCCCCAAGCTGCCTAAGTGCCATATTAACCTCAGATTGTGTCCTGGTGGAATTGCCCAAAGAAGCCGCCCGGCTAGGATCTGGGAAGATCAAGTCATACGGCTGGATCAAGCAATTTTCCAGGTTCCAAAATATTTCATTTCCAGGCTGTTTCTCCGGCCATTTTGGCACCTTTTCAGCTCCAGAAGGCTTCCAATTCAACATTCAGAATATGCACAATCCCAAGAACCAAAATGCATGCAAAGCATAAGAAAGAAAGCAAGCACGAAATTTGGATCCGCGGCGGAAGGCTAACCCACAAAAGTTTTTTTTTTTTTTGAAATGATATCGGTACGTGGCATTGTTCTACCATAATTTATCCCCGACTCCACAAGGAGGCGTTGAAGAGAAAATTTTAATGGTTTCCACCTATATACCGAGTATCATTTTTTAAAAAACTTATTTCTCCCCAGTGGAGTTGCCAAACTATGAATGTGGGCCCAAGATCGCGGCGTTTTTACTTTTTTGTGTTGAACTGCTTTCTCGTGTGAAGGGGCACCGCTTCACATCGGTTTGAAGACATCCGGTTTAAATTGAAAAACGGAGTCGCCACGCCATTTTAATTTCCTCAAAACTTTGAAAAAAAGGATTAGGGTCCGGAGGTTAAGTTACTCCTTGGGAAGAACGTTTGGCGTTCACCCAAGGAGCCTTGCTGAAGTAAGTCTTCCAAGATTCAATTTTCGTGCTTGTTTTGTGCTTTCGTGTGTGAGGTGTGATTTGAAAAGGGGAGGGGGGAAATGTGCCAAGTGGTCTTCCGGATGTATAAACCATGAGTTGGTTATCGCTCGGAATTCCTTGGATTTTGATGTGTTCGGGTCTTTGATCTCGTGCTCATCTTGGACTTATGATCATCATTAAGTGACCTTTTGGTCATATGTGATCGGAATAGGGACATCTTTTTTTATAGTCCAAGAATGAGACTCTTTAGAAAGGAAGGACATTTGCCCATCAATCCTACATCTTGAGACGATTTGAGCTTGATAGGGACATTTATGCTCGTCTCAAGTGATGATCGGAGATGTAGGGGCTTAGGTTCGTCCGTCTCTAAAGGGACTTCAACTATGGCATCTTTATGTGGAGAAAACGATGTAAAGATGAGACCTTTACACCGCTACGCCCCAAGAGATGCTTTAAGTACCAAAGGGACTAAAGGGAGGGGTATAAAGATTGGATCTTTATACACATCCTATGCCTTTTTATGCCTTAGGAAGGTCACTAGGCAATCCTTGGAGAGTGATCCAACCATGAGGGACATGGGGGAGTTGCATTTGAAAGTAAAGATGACATTTTTATGAAAACAAGTGTAGTGAACACTATGAAACTAAGAGTATGAATATAAAGGGAAGACCTTTGAGGCTTTCCTATGTCCTTTAAGAACCATTTAGGTGGACAATCCTTGGAAGCAAGATCAATGGGAAGGGGATGACATTATGAAAGTAAAGATGACATTTTTAATGTAAAGGTGACATTTTTATGTAATAAAGATGACATTTTTCATATCATCATCTAAGGAATCCACCCTAGAACAAGCCATTTGTGGTCTTTTGTTCATCCTTGGGATGAATTCTCCATGAATCCTATGTGATAGGGGGAAGGGGATATGATGATCTACATAGTAAAGACTTGATCTTTATGACAATAAATCACATATAATAGCAAGAAATGGCAAGATAAATAGCAAATGAGCAATATAACAAGATAATAAGTAGATTTCAAAGAGAAAGGAAGGAGAGGTTATCAATGGTGGTGTTTCTCTATCTCCTTTGAGGTTTTCCTAAGGAAGTAGTGGCTTTGGATGGATTTTGGAGAGGAGGGAGGTGATTTTGAGTGGGTTTTGGTTTCTGTAAATTCGTGGTTTTAATTTGGCAGAGTAACACTGCTCAAAATTGTCTCTCAAAATGAATAGAGGAGGCCTCTATTTATAGGAAGATTTGTGCTTCCTAATGAAGCCGTGCGGCATTAACCATTGGCAAATGAAGCCGTGCGGTCTTATCCTTTAGTGACTCAGCCTGTTTCTAGAACCATGCAAGGTGGCGTTCTAGAAGGCCTTTCCAGCGAGGGACTACGTGGAATTTTAATTCCTAGCAAGTCCTTCACCCCTTGAAGGTTTGGGAAAGTTCTCAAATTGCCCCTGAACTTTAGAAAAGTTCGGGGAATTGCCGGAAAACTTAACCGGAAGGCATGAGCCAGATTTGGGTACTTACACTAATGCATGTCCCCGAAAGGATATAGGAAGGTCAACTTGACTCATCATCGAATGAACCATATCTTATAAGGTTCTATTCCTCCTCTCGGAAATATCATTCCATTGTGGTGTTCCGGGTGGAGTCAACTCTGAAACAATTCCACAGTTTTTGAGATGATTGTCAAACTCTTGGCTCAAACATTCTCCACCACGATCGGATCGAAGTGCTTTAATAGTTTTTCCAAGTTGATTTTGTACTTCATTTTGAAATGTTCTAAACATCTCAAACGATTCACATTTGGACTTCATCAGGTAGACATAGCCATATCTAGATAAGTCATCTGTGAATGTAATGAAATATCGAAATCCTCCCCTAGCAATGCTGCTCATTGGTCTGCATACATCAGTATGTATTAAGCCCAATAAGTCACTAGCCCTTTCACTACTCTTAGTGTATGGTGGTTTGGTCATTTTGCCCAATAAACAAGATTCACATATCTCAGATGATTCATAATCATGTGAGTCTAACATACCATCCTTATGGAGTTTAGAGATGCGTTTCTCGTTTATATGACCAAGCCGGCAATGCCACATGAACGTGTTATTCACGTCATTCGGTTTAGACTTCTTGTCCACATGATAAATATTTTCAAAATTATTTTTTTTCTCATCAACATCAAGAACATAAAGGCCATTAAATGAACTTGCAATACCATAAAGCATATCATTTAAATAAATATAAAACTTCTTATTCGCAATAAGAAAATTATACCATTCATTATCCAAACAAGAAACTGAAATAATATTCCTACTCAAATCCGGAACATAGTAACAATTGTTCAAAACAAGTACTAAGCCACTAGGTAAAGTTACATCATATGTCCCTACAGCTAATGCAGTAACTCTTGCTCCATTCCCCACACATAGGTCAACTTCACCTTGTTTGAGTAGCTTCCTATTCCTTAGTCCCTGCACATTTAAACAAATGTGAGATCCACATCCGATATCTAATACCCATGAACTAGAAATAGAAAGGAAAATATCTATCATATAGATACCTGAATCAGAAGCAATCGTATTGCCCTTCTTCGCCTTTAGGCCTTCCTTGTAAGCCTTGCAGTTACGCTTCCAATGACCAACCTCTTGGTATGGTAGCAAACCGCATCCTTTTGAGATGCTTTGGGAGCCTCTCCGGCAATGGCAACTTTTGCCTTAGGTTTAGCAACACTTGCTTTACCTTTGCCATCTCTCTTAAAACCTTATTCTTTGTTAACCATTAACACGTTTGTCGTTTCGGGCTTCTTGCTTTACCTTAGGTTTAGCAACACTTGCTTTACCTTTGCCAGAAATTAAATCTGGACAGAAACAAGAACTGGAACAAATTTAAAGGACCAGTTTATAGCTAAAACAAATATTTGTAAACCAAATAGCTAAAACCTTGAAATTAATAACAAATGTAAAGATCCACACTAAACTAATGACATTTAATAGATTAAAATATGAGAGAATCGCATAATCTCCATGGGTCATCCATCAAGCGTACTCTAATCACCAAATTAATGGTTGTATGCTTTCCTAGGGAGACGATCCAATATGTATCACTTGTGACATATCAAAGTAGAGAATCAACAATGAATATAAAGCAAAATAAGAAAGGTTCAAGATGAGATTTCAATTTAGCATTTCAATAGAACAAGATTAAGATTATAGGTCTAAATTAGACTAGATTAGAATAAGTAGTAGAGAAGGAGAGTTCACCAATGGCTTGTTGATCAAAGGTCACTTATACCGTCTTAGATTTCATAGCTTGAGCTAAGTCTTCATCCAAATGCATCCATGGGATTCGATTTGGGGTGTGAGAGAGATTATGTTTGTGTAAATGTGTAGTAGAGAGAAAGTCTGATTTGATTTGGGGCAGAGTTTTCCCAAGGTTGCTAAAAGATCTCTTAAATGGGTAGAGAAAGGTTCTATTTATAGGCACTGCCTGGTGGAAAAAGGGGTTGCACGATTAGATCTTGCAAAGGCAAAAGTGGCCGCACGGACAGCTTAGGTAAATCGCTTCAATTCTTTCTAGAAGTTTCCGCATCTGTCAGGATAAGATCTTCAGGTATTTTAGCGAGGTCCTTTTGCAGTTTATTATCCCAGAACAATCCTTCCTCACCTAAAATGATAGAATAAATGCCCGAAAGGCCCTAAAATGTGTTGTTATCATTGAGTAGTCCTCTAAAGTCCTTTTTGTGCATTTTTGATGAAGCGCGATCCATATTAGGGTACTTACAACGTGCAACAAAGAATAAGACACAAATGAGATGCCCGCTAGACTGAAAACCTAAAAGAGCGGTCTAGGTAAAATAAAGGGTGGGTCATATAAAAAAAGGGAAAAAGAGAACTTCCGTCTTTTACAAAGCAAAGTACCAAAAAATCTCTTGGGGCTTGGCATCATATCTTTGGAACCACAAGTACCACCTTGTTATATAAAGTTCAACATCAAGGTCTTGGCCATTACTATCTTTACTTCAGCAAAAGGGGTTTCTTAGTATGGCAAATTGAACATCAAGGTCTTACAGGGGCTTTACATAACCAAAAATCTCTTGAGACTTGGCATCACATCTTTGGCACCGAAGCAGCAACATAATTTAGAGCGCTAGAACAGGCTCCCTTTCAGTTGAAACAAAATCCAGGCATGTTTGCCTTCAAAAGCAACACAACAAAAGTCAACTAAGCAAACACAAGCACCTTTAGGCATGCATCTAACATAGAGAGTCTATAAGTAGATTAAAACACTAGGATTTAAGAAAATAAATGCACATATTTTATCTATCTTCCCTCTCTTTGAATAATTTGATAGGATGAGTCATTCGGTCATCTGCAACGATAAATATGCACTTCTCTTTCTCATGGCAGTAATTTGTCATTATGAGTCCTCTAGGCATCTGCAGCGGTAAATATGCACTCTTTTCCTCTCTCTCTCTCTCTCTCTCTCTCTCTCTCTCTCTCTCTCTCTCTCTCTTTCTCTCTCTTTCTCTCTCTCTCTCTCTTCGCAATCATTTGACAGTATGAGTCCTCCGCACATTTGTAGTAGTAAAGTCCGCATTCTCTCTTGATACCGCAACGACGGTACAAGTCCTCTGGGTGTCTGCATCTCTTCCTCTCTTGATACGACAAAGACAGTGTGAGTCATCGAGCATCTATAACATCCTCTCTTACACCAATGACAGTGTGAGTCCTCCGTGCATCTTCAACTCTCTCTCTCTCTCTCTCTCTCTCTCTCTCTTGATACGATAACAGCAGTGAGAGTCCTCGAGCATATGAAACATCCTCTCCTACATCAATGACAGTGTTAGTCCTCCGGGCATCTGCAACTCTCGCTCTTGATATAACAATGGCAGTGTGAGTCCTATGCAACATCATCTCTACAACAATGGTAGTGTGAGTTCTCCAGGCATCTACAACGGTTAACTCTTTGGACGGACATCATTACATAGCGAAAAACTGCAACTGCATTTCTGTAATATACCTCGGTCCTCCACCCCTTATATGACGGACATTATTCTTTAGCAGAAAATCGTAATTGTATTTTGTGGTGTACTTCGATCCTCCACCCCTTCTATGACAGATATTATTCCATAGAGGAAAACCGCAACTGCATTTCTATGGTTTACATCTATCCTCCACCCCCTACTATGACGACTATTCCATAGCAGAAAATCGCAACTGCATTTCTATGGCGTACCTCGATCCTCCAACCTCGCTATGACGAACACTATTTCGTAGCGGAAAACTGCAACTAAATTTCTCGGCGTACATCGGTACTCCACACCCCGCTATGACAGACACTATTTCGTAGCGGGAAACCGCAACCGCATTTCTCGCGGTGTACTTCGATACTCCACACCCCCCCGCTATGACAGACACTATTGCATAGCGGCAATCGCATTTCTATGGTGTACCTCAGTCCTTCACTCCCTCTATGACGGACATTATTCTATAGCGGAAGCAACTGCATTTATGTGGTGTACCTCGGTCCTCCACTCCCTATATGACGGACATTACTCTGTATCGGAAAACCTCAGCCGCATTTCTGTAGTGTACCTCGATCCTTCACTCCCTTTATGACGGACATTATTTCGTAGCGGAAAACCGCAACCGCTTTTCTCATGGCGTACCTCGGTACTCCAAACCCCCGTTATAACAGACATTATTCCGTAGCGAAAACCATATCTGCATTTTTATGGTGTACCTCGGTCCTCCAATCTCTCTATGGCGAACATTATTATGTAGCGGAAAACCGCAACTGCATTTTCATGGTGTACATCGGTACTCCAAACCCCACTATGATGGATACTATTTGGTAGTGTGAAACCGCAATCGCATTTCTCGTGATGTACCTTGATACTCCACACCCCGCTATAACGGACATTATTCCGTAGCGGAAGGCCGTAAATGCATTTATACGGTGTATTTCGATCCTTCACTCCCTCTATTAGCGGAAAATCGCAACCGAATTTCTGTGGTGTACCTCGGTTCTCCACCCCTTTTATGACGGACATTATTCCGTAGAGGAAAACCGCAACTGCATTTTAGTGTTGTACCTCGATCCTCCACCCCTGCTATGACATACATTATTCTGTATTGAAAATCGCAATTGCATTTTCGTGGTGTACATCGGCCCTCCACACCCAACTAGGGTGGTCATCCACGACGGAAAACCGTCGCACACTCTTTCAACAAAATAACTGTACCAGCACAACAAAATTGATTGAGTCCTCCGGGCATCCATCAACTAACCAAGCAAAATTTTCTACATAAGGGGCGTTCTTTATACTCTCTTCCTTCTTTTTCTCTATCTACTTTCCTATTCTTGAGTCGTTCTCTCTTGATGTCCATGGTGGATGTCTATTCTATCGTCGATACCTTTTGCTTCACAAATCACGTCGTCGGGGGGTTCTGTAGATGCCCCGCCTTAGACCGCTCACACCCGAGCATACATAGTATTTTATTTTTATTGTTTTTCATTAACTTCTGTCTAATTCCGTTAAGTTTCTAACTGATTCTGTTAGTTTTGAACTAAACTGAATAACAAAGTTAACTTTTAGGGTCTTTTTTGTCTTTTATCCTTTCTCTGATTCAGGCGAGTCACACCTGAGAACCCCTACGAGACTCACGTGAGTCTTAGTCCCATTGACTGATATCCCTCCAAACTTCTATCTCTTTTTTTTTTGTAACTCCCCATTTCACTACTCTTGGCTTGATCCGAGACAAGCCAATCTTTTTTATCACAAACACCCCCCTTCTCACCTTCTTCACCTATAAAAGGAGCCTCTAGCTTTCTTGAAATGTGTAACACACATTAGCCTAAAACTTGAACTTAAACCTCTCAACACCTAAAACTCTCATAAACACAAAACACACACACAAATTTCTTTCTCAAGTAAGCTTCTTGGAATAGAAATGCCTTGAATACATGGCATTCTCGAAAAGCTAGTTTAAACAAGGTACTTCCTTTTCTTTTATTTATTTTAATTGCTTTCTTCCTCATGTATCGAATTCCCATCAAAAGGGAAGTTTTTTGAAGGTTGCTTCACACTATTGAAGTTACCATAAATTGATTCCCTTACATTCCAACTCCCCCCCCCCTTTTAATCCCCTTATTTGATTTATTTGAACAATCATGAATTAGATAACATGGATTAGAATTAGATTAAAACACTTAAACTAGCAAGACCGGTCATAAAGCCGTGCGGAGCGGGTGCCTAACACATTCACGTGTGACGTAACCTAACTCCTGCACCCTCCTCTTTTGAATCTTTGGTTTCATTTCTTTTAAAATCAAGTAGGCGTTAGATTTTCTTATGTTACTTTAAAATATAGGTGACTACTCTAATAAATCAAATAAACATCCTACGGAAGCTAATCACATTTTTAAGGGAATCTAAACAGAGAAGCCTTATTTTTGCGATTTCTACAACAATTTTTTGAAGGTGGGTTGGTGCGAAAGAATCCAATCCTATAATTTCATGAGTTTCTAAGTCAATTCTTAAAAAAAAAATCTTTACTCCCCTTCTTCATCGATGGCCCATTAAAAAATAAATCTGAATATGGACAAGGGTTTATAGTGTGGATCTGATTTTGAAATCATATCCGAACTAGATGCAGTTTCGGGGAAGGAGCTATCAAAATATATTTCTAATTTTAGAGAAGTTTTTCTCAAGCCATTTATGAATTGATTATTCACCATCTTCCAATTTGTTTCACTTGAGATCTATTACATGGGTTTACTTGGAAATTTGGAGTTATCACCAATTGGTGTTTATGAATCTCCCAGACAATACACAATCAAATGTCCTTACAGTACACGTTCAAAATGTTAAAGACTGTTAGTGTTGAATGGGCATGCTATTTTAATTTTTGGCTTGGCGCGTTTGGTTCGCCAGAATTGGCCATTTCGGGGCGGAATGAAATGATCAATTCCGTTGACTTCATTCCCTTCGCTCCGTTTGGTTGGTAGGAATGAAAAATTTTCCATTCCCTAGGGAATGAATTTTCATTCCTTGGAATGGATTTTCATTCCTTCCATATATGGAAGGAATGATGAATTCCTTAGAGAATGAAATTTTTTTTTTGACCAAAATACCCCCAAACCCAAACCACCCCTACCCACCCCCAATCAGCCCCTGCCCAGCCCTACCCCCACCCCCACCCGACCCCACCCCCCACCCCCAACCCCCCCCACACGAATTTTTTTTTTGCACCCCCCTGCCCTACCCCCCATCCAAACCGTGCCCTACCCCCAAATTTTTTTTTTTTTTTTAAAAAAACCCCGCCTACCTTCCCCCATCCAAACCCTCGCCCTACCCTCCCACCCCATCCCCCAATTTTTTTTTTTAAAAAATCCCGCCTACCTTCCCCCATCCAGCCCCCGCCCTACCCTCCCCCACCCACCCCTACCCCTACCCCACCCCCACGAAAAAAAATATTTTTTACTCATTTTGCATACCCCCAACCTACCCCCCACCCCACGAAAAAAATAATATTTTTACTCATTTTGCATGCCCCCTACCTACCCCCTCCCCCCAATTTTTTTTTTTTTTTTTTAAAAGGGTAAATTGGTCATTTTATATGTTTTCATTTTATTCTTATAATTTGTATTTTCAAAATCAAACATGATTTGGCAAGAAATTGAATGACAATTTCATTCCATTTCGTGTCAACCAAATGGAGGGTTTGACCAGTTTTTTTCCATTTCAATTTCTTCATGAATTCCATTTCATTGACCATTCTATTCCTTCACTTTTTTTTTCCACCGAATCAAACGGCCGTTAGTGGTGCGATGATAATGGTTGTAATAGTTGAAGTAAGGGTAGTGGTGTCATGGATGGGAATAGATGGGAAGATGGTGGGGAATCAAAGATAGATTTATTTTTAAAATTTACACTTTCATTCTCTTTATTTAATTTGAAACTTTTGAATCAGTATATATTTCATTCTCTCTATTTAATGTTTTTTACATACATAGAGTATGTAAAAAACATTATATTATCTAGCCACATAAACTTGTATTAATGGCCATTGGAACGGCCGGATCACATAATCAACAACAAAGATAAATGTCAGGGATCAAATGAAAAATAAAATACTCTATTCATCTCATAATAATAAGGTTCTTATTTTATTTTTGTTCGGTTATAAAATAAGATTTTTAGTTGTTTTATTATTTAAAATAAAAAATAAAACTCACTTGTTATTCTCAAAATAAAAACTTTCTACTCACTTTTTCTCTTCTACTTTATTTATAATTTTTTCTTTCTTAATTCTCATTTAGGCCCTGCTTTCAGTTTAAAAATTGAGAGAAAGGAAAAGGAAAAGAAATTTTTATAAACTTTTTTCGTTATCGTGCTTTTGAGATTTTTTCGAAAGAAAGTGAAAAGAAGGCTTCGTTTGTTTAGCGTAAAACATTTTTCGAAAAATAATTTCCTGCAAAATAAAAATAAAAATATTTTTCAAAAAATGAGATAACCATGTTTAGCGTAAAACATTTTCTCAATTTTTCGATACGAAATAAACACCGGGGAAAAGGGTATTGTTTACTGACTTGGCGTAAAGTAAAAACTTAAATAATTTAAGGGCGAAAAAGAAAAATGTACTTTTATCGCCAAAAGTGCGCTCGGCTTCTTCCGGTCGGAAACCACCGCCCACTATCACTAGCTGTTGCCGAAACCCTTGCCCCTTTTGTCTACTGTTGAACTCTCTCCCCCCCCCCCCCCAAAACCTCATTTCCTTGTGCAACTATGCGATGGCTCCGACCGATTCTTCCCCGTCTGTACCATTTCCAGCCGCCTGTGCCACCCGTCCGTTCCGCTCACTACAAACCCCAAAAACAACAGCCGCCACCCACACCCCCAAAACCACCGGCAAAACCCACCGCATTTACCCTCCACAATCTCACCTGGGACGACCCATACAGCTGGATGTCCGACCTCAACGATAAAGTAGCCATGCGACACATGGACGTCTACATGGAACAAGAAGAAAAGTACACAGAAGCCGTCCTCTCCGATACTGAACGCCTCCAATCCAAACTCCAATCCGAAATGGTTTCTCGAATGGCCTTCCACCTCTCTACCCCTCCCCTCCGATGGGGTCCATGGTAACCTCATCACTATATCCCTTTTTCCTCAATTGGCATTTCAATTTTACTAATTTTTCATACCCATAAAACAATTTTGTTGAATTTTTTATTCGGAATCGAGTTCCTCTTTATTGCTTGGTGTTAAGGTTATATTACCGGAGAGTTGAGGAAGGGAAGCAGTATCCTGTTCTTTGTCGGAGATTAGCAAGCTTAAATGAGGAGTTTATCTCGAATAAAAATCCATCAGCCGGGTTCGATTTCACTTCCGGGAAAAGAATTGAGCAGAAGTTGCTTGATTACAATCAAGAGGCTGAAAGATTTGGAGGTATCTCCCTTTTTTGTTTATTAAAGATTATGCGGACTTTGAGTTGATATCTTTGGTTGCAGTGATATTTTCATTTATGATTATAGGTTATGCTTACGAAGAGTTATCAGAGATCTCACCAGATCATCGGTTTCTTGCGTACACTTTGTATGACAAGGAGAATGATTACTTTAAATTATCCGTCAGAGATTTAAATTTCGGTTCACTGTGTAATAAGCCTCAAGCTGATCGGGTTTCTAATTTGGCTTGGGCAAAGAATGGGCAAGCATTGTTATATGTTGTCACTGATCAGAATAAAAAGCCTTGTAGGTTGGTAATCTCATGGTTCTAGATAAGTACCAGATGTTCATTTTCAATTAGTATTGCACATGCCAAGATTATGGATTGATTTTATTTATTCGTTGGTTTCTCATTAGGCTCTACTGTAGCATGCTTGGATCAAATGAAGATGATGTCTTACTTTTGGATGAACCACAAGAAAATGTACACGTTAAAATAAGACACACAAAGGATTTTCGCTTTGTGACTGTGAATATCTTTTCAACCATGGCTTCAAAGGTACGATTTTAGAAACTTGCTATGGTCTACACCTATAATTGAAGGACTTTGAACCACTTTATATGTTCTGTGACCATGTGTTAGATTTTTCTGATTAATGCAGCTGATCCTTTGTCTGGCATGACACTAGTGTGGGAGTGTGAGGCTTGTGCTCACTGCATTATAGAGCATCATAAAGGATATTTGTTCCTATTCACAGATGCGGCTAGAGATGGCCAACCTATTGATTCTCATTATCTCCTTCGCAGTCCTGTTCACCCTCCGGGTCCACGGAAGTGGGAGGTCAGTGTGCAGGGATGATAAAAATTACTCCCTCCGTCCCAAAATAAATGTCACACTTTCCTTTTTAGTCAGTCCCAAATAAATGTCGCATTTCTAAAATAAGAAAACAATATTAGTGTGTTTTTTACCATGGTACAATCACTTTACAAACAACTAAAGCACACTCTTTAAAAATGTTGACAAGTCAAAAACCACATTTATTTTGGGACGGAAGGAGTAGCATTTATGGTGTAAAGTGAACGTATGTGTCATTTAAACTATTGTTGGAAGTTAGTGACCATCTTTCGTTGTGGTGCAGAATGTATTTCTTGATGACCAGGACTTGATTGTTGATGATGTTGATTTCTGTGACTCACACTTGGTACTTATTGTAAGGGAAGGCAGAAGGTTGAGACTCGTTCGGTTGCAGATCGCCTTTACCAAGTGAAAAGGTAATTTACACTGCATCTCATAGTGATACATTGATACCTTTCATTGTTATTCCAGTATTCCCCTTTTACTAGTCTTTGTTCTTTTCCATTACCATAGTCTATTAGTTGCCCTAATTGGTAGGTTTACCTGTCCTACATTTTGAATCATAACTTACATCGAAAGGAAGAAAGAAATTGAGCTGGAAGGAGTATACAAAGAGTCACACTTTCTAGTTTTGTTTGTCCAACAACAACAACAGCGGAGCATTAGTCCCAAAATAATTTGGGGTCGGCTAACATGAATAATCAAATGGAATCGTCAATGAAAAGAGGTGGGGAAAAAATAAAAAATGTGGAAGTTAAGAAGAGATTTAAAAGGACAAATAAGTCGAAAAAAACCAAATAAAAAGAAAGAAATATTAATAATAATAATAATCAATAAATAATAAAATTTAACCCCATCTTTCATATATATTTTCGCCTTCCACTCTACTCTTTCTGGCGCCATATTTTCCACAACCCCAAGTAGACCCATATCACTTTCAATCACTTTTATCCATGTTTTCTTGGGCCTTCCTCTATCCCTCACCGTTTTATCCCTTTACCACTCTTCAAGCCTCATAATAACAGGTGAATCACACGGTCTCCCTCTATTTTTGTTTGTCCAAAAAAATTCGAATTTTCAAATGTTAAAAGTATTTTATTTTATTTTGAAGACGCGATAATTATCTGATGGGACATACTCAAGAAAATATGGCGTTTAAGAGAGTGGAGGGACAAAATTCATGTGGATGATATGGGGTTTGTTTTTATATTTCTTTCTCTCATTTAAATATCAACCTGATTTTCACACTTTTTTTTAAACTATCGTCTTTTACAACTATCCAGTTTTTCGTTGATTTCTCACCTCTACGTTTCATATTAGCTGATCTCAAATAATTTTTGGAATACGACTTTGTTGATGTTGTTGACATACTGAAAATATATAATGTTTGTGCAATTTAATAGAAGAATAGAATAATACAATTACAATTGTAAAAAGTTCAACATGTTGAATTTGACTCTTTCTTTGAGATGGAGGGAGTGTCTCAAGTAGAAATAACTTTGTTGGTCTGAATCATTGTCCATAGAGAAGAAAATGTTTAGGCTCTTAAAACACAATCTTGAACTAGTATCTATACTATATTAAAAGTAGAAGAGTGATAAAATTAGTAACTTGGCGCCAAAATGCAAGTTCCGGATAAGGAAAGGTTTCAGGGTATTCATGTAATTTTAAATTTACACAGTAGAAATTCAACAATTTAAAAATGGAGAATTCGAAGAGGTTATTGACAGCTGTTGTTGTGCCGAAGCTTGACACCACTTTCCCATGCTTCTCTATTCATTAACAATTAAAAACTCTTTCCTGCTCACCTCTTGCATTTTGACCCTCTCCCTTCTCCTTCTTCTCTTCCGTTTACACACACCTAAACACACACCAAACAAATTTTTCCGGCTGCTTGAGAAGAAATGGAGTTTTTATGCAAAATAGGTTGCCTGAGAAAAGACGAACACGAAAGGTCGTCGGTCTTCCACGTTGATGTTTAAGAAAATCCGTCCGGGGAGTTGCACCGCCTCATCACATTCTGAAAGTGACAGGCGGACCAGCGGCGGTTGTAGGAATTGACACGTTTGAAGGGACGAAGAAGCGGATTTCGTCCGGAATGCAAACCATTGTCGAACGAACAAGCATCTCTGTCACTGTCGGCTTCCTTTCTGGTACCTTCTCATTTATCTCGGCCAAATTTTCAAGGTGATTTCTTATTTGTTATTTGTTTCTCTTTTGACTTTAATTAATTGAATCCAATTAAATCCGATTTCGAGTAGAGATTTATGGGTTATGACATTGGAGTCGGCAATATCTTTGGGGTTAAAGATATGTCTAATTGTAGTGATGTAATCACATTCTTAATCCAAATTGGGTCAGATGGTTGCAGGTTTGAGTTCTAATTATCTCATACTCCCTTTTCTTTTGTTGAATCGTTTTTGTTTTTGGGGTTAAAGATAGGTCTTACAAGTGGGAAAAAAATATGATGTCCGTTTACATTGGCAACAAATTTTGTTATGTTTCGGCATTTTCTGTGTGTGTTCTCATTTATGAACAAGATTTTTTTTCCAATGGGGTCTCATAGAATCAAAACTGTGTATACTATAATGGCAATCTCATGGCTCATGACCATATGCTAATAAAACTCCTTGTGTGAATATGCAGGGAAAAGGAAAATGGTTAATTTAGCGCAACTCAATTTGAAACTGTTAACCAAAGAATCAGAAGATAATCGAAGATAAGACCTTTTGTCTCAAGAATCACACCTCCTCCGTTTCAAAATGAATGACAAAAGAAATTTCAGATTTACTATTTTAGGAAATCTGATTTGATTTTTTTTTTTTCATTGACGGAGGGAGTAACAATTTACAGAAAGTTCAGAAATATGTCCAATCCTTTATTAATCCCTGGCTCAATTCCACCAAGATCAATGTCATGGTTTATGTTACTCTGTTCTTGGTCTTTCACTCTCTTTCATTTTTATTTGTTGATTTCTCTACGTAACTTAAAATTTAGGAATGGATGGAGTATTATTTTTCCACACAGATTAAAATTTAGCATCTATGAGCAGATTAATATTATTTATGAAATAAATACTTTTTGAGAGTGGATTTTTTTATAATAATTTTTTTAATATATATAAAAAAATTTGTATTTTATTAATATATTTATGTGTCAATTCATTCCGTGCATCGCACGGGTGTACTGCTAGTTAAGAGTTAAATGAAGAAGTCAGTCTTAATAGATGTGAATCACTTGATCCAAGTATATTTTGGAAGCGGAAATCTAAGAAATGTTTTTTTTCGTTGATAGCATGTAAGTCTTTCTTGTGATACTTGATTTTTGAAGTAGGAGCTATTCGAGGAAGAGAAAGCCACAAGTATACCTGAGAATCAAGTGGATGAAGCTGCAAGGGGAGAATCACCAAAGATTTTTGGCTGAGATGGTCACTGCCGGTACTTTATATGTTAATATGAAGGATATGGATTTAGATTCGACTTGTATCAATATGGAGCATACCATTAAGGAGGTGGCGAAAGAAGTACTAGGAGAATATAAAGGAAGCATACCCTCCAAGTAAAGACACATCATGGTGGAATGAATAAGTGAAGCAAGCGATAAAGAACAAGCGAGAATGATACAAATTGTTGGAAAGATGTATGAGTGATGAGAAATATGAGAAATATAAGAAGACTAAAAGAGAAGCAAAGAAAACAGTTAGAGATGAAAGAGGAAAGCTGAATTAGGAGCATTATTCTATATTGGATATAAAGAAAGGGGAAAAGGACATATTAGACTTGCTCGTATGAAAGATAAGAGGAAAAGAGATATTGGGAGGGTTAGAAAACCACAAGTAGACCCGAGAATCAAGTGGATGAAGTTGTAATGGGAGAATCAACAAAGATTTTTTTGCTGAGATGGTCACTGCCGATACTTTATCTGTTAATATGAAGGATATAGATTTAGATTCGACTTGTACCAAGATAGAGCATACCATTAAGGAGGTGGCGAAAGAAGTCATAGGAAAATCTAAAGGAATCATACCCACCAAGTAAAGACACATCATAGTGGAATGAGTAAGTGAAGCAAGCGATAAAGAGCAAACGAGAATGCTACAAATTGTTAGGAAAATGTATGAGTGATGAGAAATATAAGGAGACTAGAAGAGTAGCAAAGAAAGCAGTTAGATATGCAAGAGCAAAGCTGAATCAGGAGATTTATGCTAGATTGGATATAAAAAAAGGGGAAAAAGACATATAGACTTGCTCGTACGAAAGATAAGAGGAAAATAGATATTGGGAGGGTTAAATGTGAAGGATGTAGACCAAATAGTTCTAGTTGCGGATGATGAGATAAAAGATAGATGGAGGTCGTACTTTGATAAATTGTTCAATGACGATCAATAGCAGGATATTGGAGATTTAAATATCCATTCGAGTATAATTAATTGATATTTATGCAGAGAATTCAAAAGGGTGAAGTGAAAATGGCAATGAGAAAATGAGATTATAGAAAGTCGTAGGGCCGGATGGCATAACGATTGAGGTTTGGAGATGTTTTGGGGAGAGGGGAATATAATAGTTAACAATACTATTGAACATGATAGAGAAAAGTAACACAATGCAATTGGAGTGTAGGAAAAGTATTTTGATCCATTTGTATAACAAAGGTGATGTACAAGATTATGTCGACTATTAGGGGATCAAACTAATAAGCCATAGTATGAAATTTGGGAACGAGTAATTGAACAAAGGCTAAGGAGAATTGTGCAGATTTCAGATAACCAATTTGGATTTATGTACGAAAGATTGACTATGGAGGCAATCTATCTTATAATACAAAACATAGGGAAATATTGGGATAAAAATAAAGATTTGCATATTGTTTTCATTGATTTAGAAAATGTGTATGATAAAGTACCAAGAGAGGTACTTTGGTGGGCTGTAACAAAGAAAAATGCTTCAAATAAATATATTGATATCATCAAGTATATGTATAATGGAGTTAGTACAAGTGTACGTACTAGTGCTAGAAATACATAAAAGTTCCCTATTTTGATTGAAGTTAGTACAAGATAAATGTGTCGGAGATGCGTATGCTACTATTGATATGTGGGAATACAAGAAATGATCGGTTTAGAAATGAGGTGATCGGGTGGAAAGTAGGAGTTGCCACTATTGAAGATAAAATGAGGAAAAATCGTCTAAAAGATGGTTTGGTCATGTGAGACAGAGATCGAGTGATGAACCGGTTAGGAGGCCTGAATAATAGATAATTGATAAAATGGTAACGGGCGGGGAAGACCCAAACAAACTTGCATAAAGGTGATTGAAAATGATATGAGTTTAATTGGATTGATGAAAATATATCGTTGAAGAGTAAAGAGTGGAGGATAAAAATTCATGTGGGTGATAGATTTATTTATTTGTTTATTTATTATTATTATTATTTTCTTTTATGTATCTATATATATATTCTTTTATCATCACTTTTTTCTTCTCTTCTTTTCCTCTATGATGCTCGGACTCTTCGTTTTACCCTGTCGGACCCTTGTCAACAACATTAAAATAGGAGTGTCCGACACGAGCACGGCGGGATAAACCAAAGAGTCTGAGTATCAGAGCTTTTCCTTTTCTAAATTTTATTCCTATTTCTTCTTTTAATTTGCTATTTGTCTTTCATCTTTTCTTTCATGATAACACATATAAGGATTTATGTTAGCCGGCACCAAATTATTTTGGGACTAAGGCTTTATTGTTGTTGTTGATAGCATGCGAGTTTTTCATCTTCGTGAGAGTTCAAGTCTTTGCCTTTAATAACTAGAGAATTTATGAAGATTGCAGCAGTGTTGATGGGTTTTTCACGATAATTGTGCATCATGGATCATAATGTGCTTGAAGCCCTAACCAGCAATATTTTCTGCCTGACACTTTGCTTTTGCAGCCAACCCCATTTTTAAAACTTGCTTCTAACCTTGATACGGACCAAGTTTAAGTTTGCTGATTTGAAACTCTCAGAGACCTTCTCTTTAATGAAGCTTGAACCTTTCCCCCTCTCAATAAATCAATCCTCCGATGCTGGTGATTGCTCTCTCTAGCGATGCTGGTGATTGCTCTCTCTAGAGTCTATCTTGTCAAATACTTTTGTAGGTAAACAACTAAACACTGCATAGGTTTTCATATTACTGCACAGAAACTTTCTTGCTGGCTATAGATGATATGATTTGAGACTTGCAACCTCTATATATGGACTACAATCCCCTGATACTGGTGGTGTTAATAAAAATTCAGAAAGCTAATATTTAATACCTATGATATGACTATGACACATCGCCATCATTGCATTCTTGTTCTCAGTTGTTTTTGCTTTTTCTGGGTGTGCAGGAAGCAGTTTATCTCAGTGAGATTTGTCCACATTTTCTATCACTTCCAAATTTTGTATCTCAAATCTCGCCTGGACCAAATTATGACTTCTATTCCTCCATCATGCGCTTTACTATATCATCGCCTGTGGTATGTAAGTCATACAAGATCTTTATTTTTATTGAATTTTGTTTCTGTTATCATGGATATTATTAGCCTCTATAAATTTCTGCTGGTCAACTTTATCATCATGTATACTTGTTGAAGATGAGCAACAAAATGGACTAAAAAGGGTTTGTCCAAGCAACATACTTGAAAGGATTACATTGTATATGGTTTGTGGTTCTTACCGGTTCTTTAGAAAGATCATCTATGGAGGATCCCAAAAGTTTTTTTTTATGCAAGATATTTTATCTATTATTCTCCATTCAAGTTGTGTTACAATTTTCGGAATAGTCTATGTTTTGTTGGACTCTTAAGTTATTGAGTCTAATTTTATTCTGTTTTTATAGTTGCATGGGAATATCTTATACTCATAGTTGATCTATTTGGTTATGTTGTCGGAGTCACAGTAGAAATGTGTTTTTCTATTATGTCTCAATTTGGTTGAAGAAGTTCCAAACAAAAATCAGGATTAGATCTGTAGTTTTTGCTCATAATTTGCTAAATGATATTCTAGGAAATCATAATGTCCCTCCGTCCCATAAAGATGTTCCCATCTATCATTTTTGTTCGACCCAAGAAGATAGTGACATTTTGATGTAGGGAAGGCATTGGTTGTTCATGCGAGGGAGGTAGCAGGAGGAATCAACCATGCGATGGAGGTAGCAGGCGGAATCAAACCAGGCGGCCGCCTCAAGAACTTCCAGGCGTGCGCATCAATTACAGAGGATGGTGAGGATTTTTATGATCTTGAGGCGGACACCTCAGCCTTGTTCATGCGGGCGCCTCAAGAGGATCAAGCCAAGGCCAATGTTGCGGTGTTTGAGGCGGGCGCCTCGGCTACTACCAGGCGGGCGCCTCGCGCTGAAGGAGATTTGACGACGTGAAGATGTCGTTTCCTTTTATATTTAGGTTTCTCGTTTCCTTTTTAATTAGGAGTATTTTGGGTATTTTTTTATTCCGTTTTTGCCTAGGTTAATTCAGTTTAAGGGGGGGGGTCATATAAATACTTATATTGTATTCTTGAAAGGGGACGTTTTTTTTCTTTTATTTATTCAATCAAGTTTTGCTTTGCAAACTGAGTTCTTGCTTGGGAGTCATTATTGGCTTGTTAAACCCTATTCGTGGATTCGAAGAGGTCGAACGTTCCCTTTGAATTGTTCGTTATTTTGGTTGTTTAAGATCCTTTGACGAGGAATTATTCAACTCTTTTCTGTTCGTTTTGTTCCGCTGCGTTTACTTGACATCGGTGGTATCGGAGCAAGGTCGATCCTTGGAAGAGATGGCGGGAAACAACGGCGGCAACAACGTTGCATAACCAAGCCGCGGTTATAGCGATCCTTGATCGTATGGAGCGGCAAGCTTACGGAGCGTGCGGCAATCCAAGATCGCCAACATCTTTGAAATTTTGGAGGCTTTGCGCGGTTTGAGGGTTGAAGGCAATCGCGGGCGCGAGAGATGATCTTGATTTTGAGCCAGGAAGATCGAGGAGGGCCGCCGTCGAGCTCAACCGCCGGGTGGTGATAGAAACCATGGGAGAAGAGAAGGTAATAATTTTCATGATCGATTGCCGAAAATCAAGGTGATTTACCATCTTTTCGGGTGATTTGAATATGATAGAATTTTCGGATTTGGTTAGAAGAAGTTGAGAAATTTTTCACGTTGATGAGTATTCGGAAGACAGAAGGTTCCATATGTAGCCTATAAGTCATGCGTGGGGGTGCTTCTGCGTGGTGGAAGCAGGCGAGTAATCAATTGCGTAGGGAGTTTCGGGAGCCAATTCGGGCAATGGCCGCGAGATGAGGCTAGCTTTGCGTCGGCGTTTTCTACCCAAGAATTATGGTCATATTATTTATCAAAAGTTTTGGAGTGTAGACGAGGGCGAAAAGTGTGGCGGAATATTCGCATGAATTCCATACTACATCGGCTCGTTGTGATTTGGGAGAGTCGGATGTTCGGCAAGCTTCGAGATTCGAAGCATCGCGCCTTCGTGCCAACATCGGAGATGTGGTGGAGTTGCATGCTCATGAATTTTGGAGGACGCGATTGACGGTGGCTACAACGGTGGAGAAGCAACTTTCTAGACCTCGCCCTATTGCTAGGAACTTTGGAGGTTCTTATTCGGAAGCGAGGTTTGGCTCAAGATAAGACAGCATCTATTGGTGCTAAGGCGTCGGAGGAGAAGAATGATGTTCCTGTGACTAGTCGGCCAAGACCTGAAACTAGAAAGCCCAATAATTCCTGCGCTGACAAAACACTAACCCTTACGCGAAAACTTTTGGTAACAAGTGTTTTAAGTGTGGGCAAACTGGCATATTTCTAGTGGTTGTCACCTCAGTAAGAGTACTAATATGGTGGATCGTGATGATACAGGTGATGGTGGAGAGGAGGAAGATGGTCGGAATATTGGGAGGATCCCGATGGTGATGACGAGGGTGTGGAAGATCATGGGTCCTTCGTAGTTAATAGACTTATGTTGACTACGTCGAAGGAGGAGGAGGATCCGACTAGGCGCGGCATTTTTCGCACCAAAGGGAAGGTGAAGGACTTCGATATTCGAGATCATTGTTGACGGTGGGAGCGGTGAGAATTTGGTGGCCCGTGATTTGGTGGACAAGCTAAAATTGGAGGTCCTGCCCCATCCTACACCCTATTCCGTTGGGTGGATCAACTCCGTCGGCAAAATTAAGGTACACGAACAATGTCTTGTTCCTTTCTCTATCGGTCGTTATAAGGATGCTATTCTCTGTGACATTATTGATATGACTGCTTGCAATTTATTGTTGGGGAGGCCGTGGCAATTTGATCTTGATGTAGTACATAAGGGGAGAGATATATCATATTCTGCAGTTTAAGAAGGATGGTGCACGTTTTAATTTGTGTCCTTTACGGGATAGAGATCCTTATGTTAAGAAGATGAAGAAGCCTATTGTTTCTCTTTGCACTGCTAATGAATTTTTGAGTGACATTGATGAAGCTACATGTGTTTTTGCGGTGGTCGAGAAAGGGTGTGTCAGGTTCGGTTTGTTTGGTTCCCAAGTCTTTGGAGGCTTTGTTACATGAGTATCGTGATGTTATGCACGATGAGCTACTGCGGGGTTGCCTCCCTTGCGTAATATTCAGCATAACATTGACTTGGTTAGGGTGCATCTCTTCCTAATCTAGCTCATTATAGAATGAGTCCCATTTGAACATGCGATTTTGAAAGAGCAAGTGGAGGATTTACTGAAGAAGGGTTATATTCAGGAGAGCTTGAGCCCTTGTGCAGTCCCGGCTCTATTGGTTCCTAAGAAAGATGGAACTTGGCGTATGTGTCTAGACAGTCGGGCTATTAATAAAATTACGGTTAAGTATCGTTTTCCCATTCCTCGTCTTGATGATATGCTCGACATGCTTCGTGGTGCTAAGATATTTTCTAAAATTGATCTAAGGAGTGGCTATCACCAAGTACGTGTTCGCCGGGTGATGAGTGGAAAATGACCTTCAAGACCAAGAGGGATTATATGAGTGGTTGGTGATGCCGTTTGGTTTATCAAATGCACCTAGTACTTTCATGCGTTTGATGAATCAAGTATTGAAGCCCTTCAATGGTAAGTTTTTGGTGGTTTATTTTGATGATATCTTGATTTTTAGCAAGACGGAAGAGGAACATGTGGGGCATCTACAGTCAGTGTTGCAGGCATTGAGGGAGAATGAATTGTTTATAAATCTCAAGAAGTGTTGTTTTATGCTTGATAAATTATTATTCTTGGGATACATTGTTCTGCGGAGGGTATCGAAGTTGATGAAGACAAGATAAAGGCTATTCGAGTGGCCTACTCCCACTCTTGTTAGCGAGGTACGTAGCTTTCATGGCTTGGCTACTTTTTATCGTCGTTTTATTCGCAACTTTAGTTCCATTGTGGCTCCGATTACTGAATGTATGAAGAAAGGTGGTTTCCATTGGGGTGATGAGGCGGATGCTAGTTTCGCTCTCATTAAGGAGAAATTGACTAGTGCTCCTTTACTAGCTTTACCGGATTTTTCTAAGCCTTTCGAGCTTGAGACGGACGCTTACGTGATTGGGATAGGGGCCGTTTTGATTCAAGAGAAGAGGCCGGTTGCCTTCGTGAGTCAAAAATTGGAGGAGGCTAAACGGAAGTGGACACCTTATGAGCTTGAGTTTTATGCGGTGGTTCAGGCTATTAAACATTGGGAGCAATATTTATTGCATCGTGAGTTTATTCTTAAATACCGATCATGAGGCTTTGAAGTATATGAATGGTCGAGAAATCTCTTTCACGTATGCGTGCTCGTTGGGTAGCTTATTTGCGGCAATTCACTTTTGTTATCAAACACAAGAGTGGGAAGACTAATAAGGTTGCGGATGCCTTGAGTCGTCGGGCACATTTGTTAGTTACTATGAAGAATGTGGTTATCGGGTTTGAGTGTATGAAGGACTTGTATGAGGCTGATGTTGATTTTGCGAGATGCTTGGGCGAGTGTCGTGATGGGGTTCAAGCTAGCTTATTTTCTTTGCAAGATGGGTTTTTGTTCTTCATGGACAAGTTATGTATTCCGCGGGGTTCGTAGTGAGAGTCTTATTTATGAGATTCATAGAGATGGTCATCATGGGCGTGACAAGACAGTTGAGTTAGTTACGAAGAAGTACTTTTGGCCACAAATCCAGGAGGATACCTACAAGATTGTGCGAAGTGTATGGTGTGCGGACGAATAAGGGCGATCACAAAATACGAGGGTTGTATACTCCTTTGCGGTTCCCGATAAACGTGGGTGGATATTTCTATGGACTTTGTGCTTGGGTTACCTCGTACTCAAAGGTCCAATGATTCGGTGTTTGTGGTGGTTGATCGTTTTTCGAAGATGGCTCATTTTATTCCTTGTAGGAAGGCTAGCGATCTTTGCACATATTGCGGGGTTGTTTTCAAGGAAATTGTTCGTTGCATGGGAGTTCCAAAGACTATTACCTCGATCGTGACACGAAGTTCCTCGATCATTTTTGGCGTACTCTTTGGAAGATTTTTGAGTACGGGGTTGCAATTTAGCGGTTCTTTTCATCCGCGGTGATGGCCAAACAGAGGTGGTGAATCGAACTTTGGGTAGCGTAATTAAGATTGTTTGTGTAGTGATCATCCCGAAGTGGGATTTGGTGTTGGCTCTGCGGAATTTGCCTTCAACAACATGACCCAATCGAACTACAAAGATGTCTCCGTTCGAAATAGTCTATCGAGAGGGCTCCTACTCATACTTTGGAGTTGGTTCCGTTGCCTAGTTCTTAGGGATACGAGTGTTGCTGCGAAAAATGCGGCGGAGATGGTTGATTCGTGCAAGGTGAGGTGAAAAGGAACATTGAAGAGTCCAATGCAAAGTCTGAGGAAGGCTGCGGATCGGAAACGGCGTCAAAAGGTGTTTTACGTGGGGGATATGGTTATGGTTCATTTACGAAAGGAACGTTTCCCTCGAGGAACATATAGCAAGTTTGCATCAGAAGAAGATTGGCCCGTGCGAAAGTGGTGAAGAAGATAAATGACAATGCGTATGTGGTGGATTTGCCGGTTGGTTGGAATATTTCGCCTACTTTCAATGTATCAGATTTGGTTGATTTTTACCCGGATGATCCTTTATATAGGGATGTGGATTCAGGGACGAATCCTTTTAAAGTGGGGGAAAATGATGTAGGGAAGGCATTGGTTGTTCATGCGAGGGAGGTAGCGGGAGGAATCAACCGTGCGATGGAGGTAGCGAGGCGGAATCAAACCGGGCGGCCGCCTCGAGACTTCCCGGGCGTGCGCATCAATTACGAGAGGATGGTGAGGATTTTTATGATCTTGAGGCGGACGCCTCGAAAGCCTTGACTCATCTGCGGGCGCCTCAAGAGGATCAAGCCAAGGCCAATGTTGCGGTGTTTGAGGCGGGCGCCTCGGCTACTACTAGGCGGGCGCCTCGCGCTGAAGGAGATTTGACGACGTGAAGATGTCGTTTCCTTTTATATTTAGGTTTCTCGTTTCCTTTTTAATTAGGAGTATTTTGGGTATTTTTTTATTCCGTTTTTGCCTAGGTTAATTCAGTTTAAGGGGGGGGGTCATATAAATACTTATATTGTATTCTTGAAAGGGGACGTTTTTTTTCTTTTATTTATTCAATCAAGTTTTGCTTTGCAAACTGAGTTCTTGCTTGGGAGTCATTATTGGCTTGTTAAACCCTATTCGTGGATTCGAAGAGGTCGAACGTTCCCTTTGAATTGTTCGTTATTTTGGTTGTTTAAGATCCTTTGACGAGGAATTATTCAACTCTTTTCTGTTCGTTTTGTTCCGCTGCGTTTACTTGACATCACATTTCCAAAATTGTTAGGTTAAAATCATTGAACTTCCAAAATTGCCATTCCAAAATTGCCACCCAAGAAGAAGAGGGAGAGAGAGAGGAGAGGATGAGAGCCAACCAAGGAAGAAGAGAGAGTATTTGAGTAATGATTAAACCTCATTAAGGTTTGAAAGATTTGATTAAGATTTGTTTAGGTTGATGAGATTGTTTATATATTTGTAATTATCTCTCACTTATTTGTTTCCTTTATTCTAGGATCTTGTTTAGGAATAGTTATCACATATCATGTATATAAGGGAGACTCATTGTAATTGTTAAGGGTGTGAAATATACAGTAACGTGATTCCAAATTCTTCATGGTATCAAAGCTGGTTAAACTATAAAAGCTTCCGCATTTTTTTTCTTTTCTCCTTCCATGTTCTCCGTTTTAACATTGCTGTCGCCATGGCTGAACCCATTGGTCGCAAACCAGAAAGCAACACCACAGGCACGGTAGACACAATGTCTCCTTATTTCATATCTGCTTCGGATAGCCCTAACACAGTTTTCGTTAGCGATCTTCTTCGGGGTGGTAACTACGCGGATTGGGCAGGCGAGATGAGCAACGCCCTATTTACAAAGAACGAGTTTGGGTTTGTAAATGGAACAATCCCAATGCTCCAAGAAAACGCAGAACTGTTGTTGTGGAGGCGGTGCAATGCCATGGTAAAGGGTTGGTTGCACAGCTCTATGGAAAGGGACATCCGAAGCAGTGTGAAACACGCAAAGACGGCGCAAGAAGTATGGGAAGATTTACTTGAACGTTTCGGTAAAGAACACCTAGAGCCTATGAGTTGAAGCGGGAGATTACCTCCACTCGACAAGAAAAAACTCTCGGTGTCATCCTATTACACGAAACTTAAAGGATTGTGGGACGAAATACAATCAATCTCTCCCATTCCGAAGTGTAAGTGTACGGAGTTGTACTGCGATTTGTCAGCAGTTTGCGAGATGAGGATAAAGAACGCTTGTACGAGTTTACGATGAGTTTAGATGATAGTTTTGGGACAATCAAGACCAAATTCTCGGCATGAAACTTGATGGTTACGATAGGTGCGGCGTATCGCCTTGTTTACGAAGATGAAAGGCGAGAGACAAATCACCTAAGTAGGGAAAGGTTAGCATTGAAGCGGCGGCTTTTCAAGCTCGGGGACTTCGGCGAGTCGACAGGGAACGAAAGAAGAGATGGGCCGGGAGAAACCTAAGTGCACGCGGCTGTGGGAAATTGTTTCACACGGTGGAAAATTGCTATGAAATAATAGGGTATCAGGAAGGCGAAGAAGGGGAGCCAAGTCGAAGGGGCGGGAAAGATTGCGCGCCTTGCGGTCGGAGAAGATAGTCCCATTCCTGGCTTGTCGTCGCCAACTATGCAGCCCAACCGGTCCAATACCTCAATCCCGAATTCGGCGCGAGCAAGACGATGATGTTCAGCTGCAAACATGGGCTGGTAAGATAGCTGACACAATGTTTTGGATAATTGATTCGGGGCGGCGAGCATATCACGTCAGCCTTGACTATCCTAGAAAATCGAAACGGTCGAGGAACAGCGATGCCCGATCAAAGTCCAAATGGAGCATTTATATACGTTAGGGCGTTGGCGACTACGTTGCGAATGGATTGAAAATTGATCATGTCTTAAATATTTCGGATTTCAAGTGCAATTTACTTTCAGTTAGCAAACTGACAAAAGAATTAAATTGTGCACTGATTTTTTTTTCCAGATTTTTGTGTAATGCAGGACTTAGCTTCGAGGACTCTGATTGGGACGGGTAGGCGGCACAATGGTCTATATTACTTGGAGCCAGTCTCTATGGAAGGTATGGCCTTGACAGCTACCGTTGATTCCAGCATATGGCATCGAAGATTAGGGCATAGTTCTATTTTGAAATTCTCTTATTTTGATAGCATTTGTGATAATTCAATAAAGGAAGAAAAGCATTGTGACTAGGGCTGTAAACGAGCCGAGCCGAGCCGAGCTTTGAAGTTTCGAGCTCGAGCTCGAATAAAAAATATCGAGCTCGAGCTTTTCTCGAGCTCGAGCTCGAGCCCAGAATGCATGTTCGAGCTCGGCTCGAATCAAGTTTCGAGCTTTTCGCGAGCTGGCTCGCGAGCTTTTCGCGAGCTGCTCGAACTCGAGTTTTAACGAGCCGAGCTCGAGCTTCGACTTATTTTTTGAAAAAATGCGAAATCAAACGAGCTTTTAACGAGCCGAGCTCGAGCTTCGACTTATTTTTTGAAAAAAATCTGAAATCAAACGAGTTTTTAACGAGCCGAGCTCGAGCTTCGACTTATTTTTTGAAAAAAATCTGAAATCAAACGAGCCGAGCTCGAGCTTCGACTTATATATATACATATATACTAAAATTTATTCGAGCTTTTAACGAGCCGAGCCCGAGTCGAGCTCAAACGAGTCGATCTCGAACAGAGCTCGTCGAACATACGAGCCGAACACGAGCCGGCTCGAAAAAATGACGAGCTTTAAAATCGGTTCGAGCTCGAGCTCGAGTTCACCTCGAGCCCACTCGAACTCGAGCTTTTTTCGAGCCGAGCCCGAGCCGAGCTCGAGCCGGCTCGGTTCGTGTAACAGCCCTAATTGTGACTTTTGTTTTAGAGCTAAGCTAACGAGACTTCCGTTCCCACGTAGTAGCATTCAATCAAATAATTGTTTTGATCTCATTCATTGTGATATTTGGGGTGCTTACAAGACACCTTCATTTTCTGGGGATCGTTATTTTTTATCTGTGGTTGATGACTTTAGCAGAGGCGCATGGGTTTTTCTCATGAAGTATAAATCTGATGTTTTTCGTTACCTTACAATGTTCTGCAATATGGTGCATACTCAGTTTGGAAAAAGAGTAAAACGTGTTCGTAGTGATAATGGTCTTGAGTTTCAATCTGAGAAAATGGTAGATTATTACATTGAGCATGACATGTTGCTTGAGATCTCTTGCACTTGCACTGACACACCACAGCAAAATGAGGTAGTTGAACGTAAGCACAGGCACATACTCCCTCTGTCTCACGTGAATGGACACCAATAAAATTGACATAATAACTAAGAAAAAGTACTATTCTCTCCACTCATTCTCTCTCCTACATTATTTTAATACTCACAACACCATTATAATTTACTATTCCCTGTACTCATTCTCTCTCCTATTTTACTATTACACTCACAACATTCTTTTCATTTTGGGCAGTCTCCATTCACGTGAGACGACCCAAAAAGAAAATAAGTCTCCATTCACGTGAGACGGAGGGAGTATTAGAGATCGCTAGGGCATTACGTTTTGAGGCAGGATTACCCATAAAATTTTGGGGAGAGTGTATTAACTGCAATCTATATCATAAATAGATTGCCTTAAATTGTTTTAAAGAACAGAACACCATATGAGATTTTGTTTGACAAAAAACCCAAGTACGAACATCTGCGTACTTTTGGGTGTCTCGCTTATGCGAAGGATAATAGGAAAGGGGGAGAAAAATTTGGTGTGCGAGGACGACCTTGTGTATTTATTGGTTTCCCATATTCTCAAAAGGGCTATCGTCTTTTCGACCTTGTAACACACCAAATATTCAGCTCTAGAGATGTAAAGTTCGTTGAAACAATCTTTCCTTTAAGGAACTTGGGTCTAGCACAAAATCAAGAGAGAGGGACGACAAAATGGTTGATGATTGGGAAGAAAGCATGTTTTCTATTCATGACAACTCCTCTACAGAAACTTACATTGAAGGGAAGAATGAATCACATACTCATGATAATCAGCCTGACCAAGTTGGGACGAGAGAAACAGAGGTACAGTCCATTGCAAACTCAGGAGAAACAGTGACCGAGACGTCACAACAGACCAATCTCCGCCGCAGTGATCGTGCCAAAAGTCAGCCCAAGCATCTTGGGCATTATGTCGTCGACTTGCCAAGTTCTATAGACCACGTGCAACCTGTCGCCGGATCAGAGAACTCGAAGGTATATCCTCTTTCCCACTTTGTATCATATGATCGATTTTCTTCTAATCACAAAGCATTCTTGGCGGCCATCACTTCACGTGATGAGCCAAAATATTATTATCAAGCAGTTAAAGACGAATGTTGGCGTGAGGCGATGAAGAAAGAAATCCTTGCATTAGAAGAGAATGGGACTTGGACACTTGAGACACTACCACCGGGAAAGAAAGCGGTTGACTCCAAATGGGTATATAAGATCAAGTATAAGCCCAATGGAGAAATCAAGCGCTACAAGGCTCGCTTGGTTGCCAAGGGTTTTAAGCAAGTTGAGGGCATCGATTACCACGAGACTTTTGCACCTGTTGCCAAGTTAGTGACAATACGAGGCCTACTTGCCGTTACTGCCAAGAAGCATTGGACCATCCATCAACTCGATGTCAACAATGCCTTTCTACATGGTGACTTGGATGAAGATGTATACATGAAGCTCCCACAAGGATTTGCTAAAAGCGGAGACACGCGTGTATGCAAACTACGCAAGTCTCTTTATGGTCTTCGTCAAGCCTCACGAAATTGGTACCACAAATTCACTCACGCCTTACTTGATGTTGGTTTTCAACAAGCAAAATCAGATCATTCGTTGTTCATTTTTAGACGGACAAACACCTATGTTGCGGCTCTTATCTACGTGGACGACGTTATTTTGGTGGGAAACGATGACTCTAAAATTGCATCTGTGAAATCCTATCTTCATAAAAAATTCAGCATTAAAGACCTTGGGCCTTTGAAATACTTCCTTGGTATAGAGGTTGCACGCTCACCTGATGGTATCGTCCTAAGCCAAAGGAAGTACACGTTGGATATATTGGAAGAAACCGGCTTGCAAGGAGGACGCCCCTGTGAATTCCCAATGGAGCAAAATCTTCACCTTACAAAGGATGATGATAGCCCATTTATTGACCCACTTCGGTTTCGTAGGCTGGTAGGTCGCCTACTCTATTTAACAGTAACTAGGCCGAATATTCAGTTCGCCGTCAATTTATTAAGTCAGTTCATCTCAGCACCACGTCGTAGTCACATGGAGGCTGCTGTCCGCGTCCTTCGTTACCTCAAGAACACTCCTGGTCAGGGATTTTTCTGCCGTCTAGCGGGGATTTGGTACTTGAGGTCTACTGTGACGCTGATTGGGGAGGTTGCCCAATGACCAGGCGATCGTGCACGGGCTATTTTATGACCTTGGGAGGAGCACCCATTTCTTGGCGAACCAAGAAACAATCGGTTGTTTCGCGATCATCCGCTGAGGCAGAATATAGGGCGATGGCTGCTACAGTTAGTGAGATACTATGGCTTCGTTGGCTTCTCAAGGATATTGAAGCTTCTCAAGCTCAGGCCACTTCACTTTATTGTGACAATCAGGCGGCTAGACACATCGCCTACAACCCCGTTTTCCATGAACGCACTAAACATGTCGAGATGGACTGTTACTTTGTTCGGGAACGTGTTCAGTCCAAGGATGTTAGGCCCTGCATGATTTCCACCGATGATCAGATCGCAGACATATTCACAAAGGCACTAGGCAAAGCTCGTTTTAAGAATCTCGTTGGCAAGTTGGACATTCGCGACCTTCATGCGCCAACTTGAGGGGGAGTGAAAGATTTGATTAAGATTTGTTTAGGTTGATGAGATTGTTTATATATTTGTAATTATCTCTCACTTATTTATTTCCTTTATTCTAGGATCTTGTTTAGGAATAGTTATCACATATCATGTATATAAGGGAGACTCATTGTAATTGTTAAGGGTGTGAAATATACAGTAACGTGATTCCAAATTCTTCAAGGTTAGTTATGGAAATGAAAATAGGTTGTTAAAATGTTTGAATAGCCAAATAGGACTATCATTATGGGACAGAAAGAGTTTTTTTTTTTTCTGCTTTTGAGCTAGCACCATTGACCAAACTAAGAATTGCGCTTTTATACTGCAGATGCCTGATGCAGTTGTTGAATATGACTTATCAAGTGGAAAGTGGAATATCATTCAACAGCAAAACATGTTGCATGAAGGAACACGTGCTTTATACGGATCAGCTGCTGCTTCTAGCGGCATAGGAAATCTATCAGTTTCCCAAACTCAGGAATCCAAAAATGAATATGATCACTTGTGGAATAGCCTCTTGGAATTTTATGCATGTGAAATTTATGATGTCCCTTCGCACGATGGAGTTATGGTTCCTTTGACAATTGTCTATTCACGTAAAAAGAGAAAGGAGGGTAAAAGTCCAGGATTGCTTCATGGACATGGTTCTTATGGTGAGTTACTTGACAAACGATGGAGCAATGAGTTAAAAAGCCTACTAGACCGTGGTTGGGTCTTGGCATATGCTGATGTGAGGTTAGTTTCGCACTGACTACCAGTTAGGATGATCAGGCTCCATTTTCATATTGTTAAGTGCATGTGGAAGCATGTGATTGGTCAGAAATCATATCACTTTACCTGTGGCCTATCAGATGTCTGACACAAATTCCATCTAGAGTTTGGAATCATCCATCTTCTTGGATGGATGTCTAGCATTTTCCTTTTGATTTTACTAATCTCTGAAAGTTCTATTTCATTAATCTTGATTGTTCAATTCACAGAGGTGGAGGGGGCTGGGGTAAAAAGTGGCATCATGATGGTAGATGCACCAAAAAACATAATTCGATTATGGATTATATATCGTGTGCCAAATTCCTAATTGAGCAGGAGATTGTACAAGAAAATAAGCTTGCTGGTTGGGGATATAGTGCTGGAGGACTCTTGGTTGCTTCGGCCATCAATTACTATCCAGATTTATTTCGTGCTGCAGTTCTCAAAGTATGTGGCCTTATAGCGTTTTCCATTGCTCACTGTTCTTCTTTTCAATCCCATTTTACGTACCACTTACAGCTGATGATTATGAAATGACTTTTCTGTTTGTAGGTTCCATTTTTGGATCCAAGCAACACCCTTGTCAATCCTATTTTACCACTTACACCTGATGATTATGAAGAGTTTGGGTATCCTGGGGACATAGAAGATTTTCTTGCTATACGCAAGTTTTCTCCCTATGATAACATTCAGAAGGATGTTTGTTATCCAGCTATTATGGTCACCTCATCTTTCAATACTCGGTAAAACTTCACCGCTTATAATACTTCTTAAGTTTGTTTGTTTTTTTTAGTGAATTATTTTTAGAAGAAGAGGAACTAGTTTGATGTCAATGGAAAAAAGTTGGGCCCTGTGGTAGTCATTTTAACCACACTAGTTGCAGCTTTCGGTTTAGACATCATCTTTATAGTTTTGAAAGTGTAAGAAGATATTGTTATGGTTTTGTATTTGTATTTTGCAGATTTGGAGTGTGGGAAGCAGCCAAATGGGTTGCACGGGTGCGTGACCATACTATCTATGATCCAAAACATCCAATACTTATTAATTTAACAATAGATGTAGTGGAAGAAAATAGGTATCTACAGTCCAAGGAGTCAGCAGTGGAAACTGCTTTTCTCTTGAAGATGATGATGGATTGATTCTTAAATTGCTTTCATCATGAATAACCATAACCATTGGATGTAAAGTTGGTTTCAAATTTAACAGTTATGAATTATCAAGCGAACATTGTGATGATCAGGAATTGCTCCTACTTTTGTGCTTAGTATTTTACCTTTGATGAAAATCCATCATCGCCATGTCCTAAAAAGAATAAGAACGTAACTTAAAAGTGAATGTCATTTTCACTCCTGTTCTATACATGAAGGAAATTCAATCATTTAGGCTTTTTTGTTTCACCATTATATACATGGCAAACAAAACTTGATGGAGACATGACCCACTCCCACTACTAGTTTCAACTCAACTATTCCTATTGCTATACAAGATCTTTCAATCAAACCTACTTTATATATATACTTTGTCATATGGCAGACGCGATTCTTGTTGTGCGAGAATTAAGGAAAAAGTGAAAAGGTTGATGTGTTGTGAGTGTAGATAGTTGAGTAGGAGAGAGAATGAGTGGAGAGAATAGTAAATTATAATGGTGTTGTGAGTATTATAATAATGTAGGAGAGAGAATGAGTGGAGGAAATAGTAAAGATTCTTTTTCATTTTAGGAAGTGTGACTTATCAGTGGAACACCCAAAATAGCAAAGTGTGTCGCTTGTTATGGGACGGAGGGAGTATATATATATATATATATATATATATATATATATATATATATATATATATATATATATTAAAGGTGATGGTAGTATATTTCACTAACATTTGACATTTATTGGTACACAATACTCCCTTCTCCCTTCGTTTCACGTGAGTGAATATCAAAAAATTGGACACAAAAATTAAGGAAAAATAATTAGTGGGAAGAGGTGTTTGTGAGTATGAAAAATAAATTAGAAGAATGAATGAGTAGATGAATAGTAAATTAATTGGTGTTGTGAATAATATATAAGTAAAGTATCAGAATGGGAGGAATATTGTTAAAACTATGTTATTTTGGGCAGTGTTCACTCTTGTGTAACAAATGAAAAAAAGAAGAAGTTATTTTGGGATGGGTAAATATATGTTAAATGGTTATTTTATTGTAATTCTATTTGAGATAGCTCAAGCAAACCTATCAATAGAGGATTGTCTTTTTCCATACTCTCGTGCGAAACAACTTTAAGAAAATAAAATAGAGGAAGAACACCAAACAAACTTGAATATTCATGAAGGGTACAACTGCCAAGTTGGCTGCTCAGGCTTTGTTAGTTTGTTATTTCACTTGGGGACTTAGATTGTGTTTGCTAACTAACATACAACATTTTATTTAATGTTTTTTTGCTTAATAATTTTCTTTT